>JBBMKE010400656.1:0-12534 GCA_037834125.1 Lippia alba | reverse complement strand
CACATGATTAAAGGACAAAAGTAAACTAATTGAGCAGCTCAACTGCAGTTTACTATTTAATTAAAATATCTCAATCTGTTTTTAATGTTGTTCTGGATCTCGATGATTTAGTTTATGTCCCAACTAATATTGACTGTCTTTAAGGGGTAAAATACGTTGTACAAATGTGAATAGAGAATTCATTAATGTTTCATGATTGGGATCTATATGTGTTTCAAATAATAAAGAATTATCCTTTATATTTAATTCATTCATAAACAAAATAAATACAACTTAAACATTATCAAATTAACTTAACAACAGTTAAAGTAATTTGCTTTTAAGTACTTCGTAATTTTTATCTTGTTTATAATTTAACTATATTCGAATTCAAAGAAAAAGGGGTATTAAATTGAGCTATTGCACTTAATAAATTAAAGAGAAAATAAATAAATATATTAGAGACCAACCTTTGGCCCACCCGGATAGTGGCCCTAGAAGCGTAGAAAGCCCAATTCGTAGTTATTGAATTGAATTTATTGGGCATGAATCGTGTTTATGTTATCGTTGTTGTTTTTATGCTATTTTCCGCAGTTATGAGTAGTTAAAGTCCCTTGGCTAAGGGGATAATTAATTACGCATGTGTTCGATAAATTGTTTAAGTACGTTATTCCGGTTCCATGTTATGAGAATTTGATTTAATTTTAATTGTATGTTAAAATTTGGTCACCAGCATTATGACCTTTATTCACTTAGTTGTCTAAAGATTGATTGTTGATGGTTGATTTTGTTTTCATAGCACTTCGAATTTAAAGTTTAAAGAGATTTAATATTTTTCTAAGCAAGTCGTAGTTTAAAGTTAATTGTCTATGTCTAGCCCTTAGATTTGTAGTAACTGCAATAGTCTTGCTTTCTTGATCTTGTTAAGGGATAATTGACCGCGAGAGTGACATTAAATTTGATTAGATACTTGCCTAGATTTCGAGATGAGCTAACGTGGAATTTATTGAGTAGTAATCAAACATTAAATTTATGTAGTTGTCATGCCTGGGTCTTCTACTCTTCTTAATTAATTGAATCACTTTCGAGTTTTCGTACTCCTTGCTTTTGCTTGTTTATTTGCTCAATTTTTTTTTATTTATTTTTTTTGGTCTGGTTTATTTGCTTAATTTCATTTGTGTGACTATTAGTTAATAAACCTGTTGAGTTATTGTCTTCATCAATTGATTGAGGGAAATGTTGCATAATTGATTGTTTTTTCTTTCTTAATGAGTTCAACAGCTTTTTTTATTACCATTAATTATTTGTGTACACTTACACATGATTACAGGACTTATTAAAGCTATACCTAACACTTCTCATGCGAAGTTTCAAGAGATTAGCTCCAGATGCAAGAAGTGATGTTCTATTACAATTCAAAGTGTTTTTGGACTTTTTACAAACTAAATCAGGAACAGAACATAACGTGAAAATGTTTTACAAAAAAACGGTGTGTCCAAAAAGTATATATATAGATCTTAAATCTTTGCCAACTCTCAACTGGTTAAACACGACATTTTCTGAAGTGACCAATTTGCTAACAGACATGAGGTCACATTTGAAACTAGAAATGTACAAAACATCCTTTAATTTAAACTTGTTACTAAATATGACATCACCTATATATTCTACTATTTGTGTGGATCCGCAAGCATATAGAAATTTTGTTTTAGAAGTAGTCGCATTAACAAGCATGTCTAATCTACAAAATAATATGACTTGATGCACCCATATCTATGATTTAGATTTTTGTTATAAAAATAGTCTAATTAGGCAAAGACAAAAGTTGTAGAAAAACTTGAATAGTTTTCTGCAAAGTTAGCAAACTCAGCCTCATATCCATTGCTCTGTAACATTGAAAAAAATTGTAAGTAGTACCCCAACTATGTTTAGATATAATTACAGTTATATTATACTTCAAAAGTTTAAATTATAAATACTCCCACAAATAATATACTAATTATGTATAACTTTTGTATATATATATATATATATTTGGTGCACCAGGCGAGCCCAGCTCGCATTAGTCTTCCATATCAGTTGGGGGATGATCCCAGTAGCAAAATTCTTCTTTCATAGCTTGTCCCCGCTTCGCCAGCATATCGGCAGCCGCATTGCATTCCCGTTTGATATGTTGAAGTCTGCTTTGCCATGGTTTGCGCAGAAGACACCGGCAATCATATATCAGCATCCCTAATGGACGGTCGTCAACAACACAGCATTCACCATATCCACCACCATTTTGAGTCACACTCCACCTCAATACGCTCGTAACGTTTCTCCCATGCAATTCTCAAACCTTCACGAAGTCCTATCAACTCTGCCAGTGGCGTAGCCAGAAATTTTATTGAGGGGGGTCGGCCAAAGTATAATACCAAAGGGTGGTAAAAAATTTAATATTTTGACCCTCAATAGTATTAATTTTAACTTTGGTGAGGGTGGCCAATAATAAAATATTCCATAAAATTTCATATACAAATATATATATAATAAAAAATTTGAGGGGGGTCAATTGTACCCCCTCACACAAGTGTGGCTCCGCCATTGAACTCCGCAATCGTAATATCCTCCGCTTTCAGCTTCATGGCAAACCCAACCAACCATTTCCCATGGTGATCCCGCACTACGCCCCTAGCAGCAGCGGCCCTAGTACTCAAGATCAAGCTCCCATCGGTGTTTAACTTGACCCACCCTGAGGTACATTTAGAATATATTAATTACATAAAAAATCAGACATATTTAGAAGGCTGTATAATTAAAACTTTATAGATAAGGTGTAGACATAATTATATCTAAAAGTGAAATACCACTTGTAATTACTCCATCTATTTTGGAAGTTAAATAAAATTAATATAGAAGGTCGAGTTCAAATCAAATTTAAATAAAGTTTATGTTAAATAAATATTTTAGATGGAGTGCGCTTCGAAAAGATAAGTTCAAACTTGAGATTAAATTTAGAAATTTAACTCAAGTTTGGATCCATTAATTAGAGACTCTTTACCTGATCTAAATAATTAATCTTCTACGTAGGACCATGTAGTGACATTTGAGAATTAAATAAAAAGGAGAATATATTCTCAGCTGCGCATCACGAAGAACAACAAACATTTCACATATAAAAACAAAAAGATTCGGACATAAACGTTTCAAATATCTTGCTCAATTATGTTTCCTCTTCAACTATGATTTTTCTACTAAATACTAGTGAAATAACGTTTTTATCCATACTTTTAATAATTAAATGCTACGACCTGCAAATTATATTTAAAGGGGCATAGTATTGAGTCACTCAAAAGCATTCAATTTTATATTTTTTAAGTTAAAAAAAATAAAAATAAAAAAATCTACGTGTAATACCAGACCAAAAAAAAAAGAAAAGAAAAGAATCTCCCCTGTACATAAAGGAAGTTGTAAATATTTAAGAGCTTAAATTTTTAGATCAAATAGTCATTCAATCTAGTATTAAAGTTCAGACCAAAAAACTTTTGAGATTGAATCTTCACTGTCACCAAATTAAAAAGAAAAATATACGTGCAAGGTAAAAAAAAAAAACTTGCATACGAGTATCATTAAATATACGAGGTCTAGTATCATTAAGAAATTAAGTTCTTAGAATTATCATTAAATATCTAAACTCTTTAATAGGTTATGAAATTTTATGTGCATTTTAATATATTGCTTAAATGATTGACGGAGCGTTTTGTATCTTATATCTATTAAAGAAATAATTGTCAAAAGAACAAAAAGGGGTACTTTACCAAGAATCACGTGAGAATCGTTATTCCATGCTTAAAATTCTATGGTATGTTTGGACGGAGAGGAATAGGAGAAAACACCAGGGAACATGATTTACAGCGTACAACATCATAAGCGCTTTGCCACTTAAGTCAGATGCAGCGCGCTGGGCGGCTAAAACGAATGGCTTGGAGAGGAGATTGTAATGTGGCGAATAGTCTGGGAGTCGAATTAGCTATTACAATATTAGTATTATGGGGATTTGTTCAAGTGGTTAAAAACTTCTTTCTTCAAAACAATAGTTTGAGTTCGAATCTACGTGAAGATACGAGTTTAAAAATAAAATAAAATAAAATAAAATAAAATAAAATAAAATAAAATATTATAGTGTTACCTGAGTTGCTATATGTATCGTACCACGAGATAGAATGTAAAAATATATCATGTTCCAACATATCACTTTTGTTTCCTTTTTTTTTTCCCACATGAACATTTTGCCTCACATGCTAATATATTTAATTTAGTAAAGTCTAAATTTTTTTGGAAATCTAATCATCAGATTTCTTGAATAGCAACCAATGCGGTTGTAACAATGCTTATTTTAGCTATATATTGTCCATTGCTTTCACATTAATCCGATTTAATTATAAATCATAAAATTAAAAAGAAAAAATTGTCAATTTCATCCGGTAGGATTGAACTTAATTACTGAACCTAATTTTTTGAATTGGTAAATGTAAAACTCCAGTTTTAAAAAGGTGAAATAGAGGACAGTTTTTGTTGGAATATCCTATGCACCGCCTAAATTGGATAGCTGGTTACCGGAGTTACCGCGGCGTCCACATAGATTTTTTTTGCCAGCATGAAAAATTTTAAAAATTAAAAAAAACACACACACACACATAATTTTGCCCTTGAAAAAGGTACCATGGAATTCAATTAAACCCATTTGCGGATAGGTAAAATTACATCTAACTACACTGCATTTAGGCCTAATTACAACCTAATCCATAATTTTTAAAAAATTACAAATTAGTCCCTAACTTTTGAGAACCGTTTGTGGTCCCTAGGGTTCCGTTATGTCATTCTCAAAATGTCTCTGATTTGTTCTTAAAATCATATTTTGTGAGGATCGTTTTGTTATTTTTGTAAACTTTAGGGATGATTTTGTAATTTTGGTCATATATTCAATGCAACACTCATAAAATCGTCAGGGGCATAAATGTACTTTTATAAATTTTGTCAAGGGATCTCAGTTCAAACAAAATTATAGGGATTAAAATGTAATTTTCTGAAAATCATGGACTAGATTGTAATTAGACCTAAATGCAGGGTAGTTAGATGTAATTTTTCCTATATATATACAGTCATACAGAGAAACATTGTATTTCATTCGATGATTAAACGTGTCGGTCATTTTGCATACAATAACTATATCTCTCCTTTCACGAGAATTTAACCAAATCAACCTTGGGCCAACATGTTTCTATGATTCTATATTTCTATTTCTACCCAATATTTAGGATCAACAACACTTTTTAATTCTTGAATTCAAAAGTAGAAATAGTGGAAATTAAACACGATTACTTCGAAGAAGTACGATCAATTTCGATTATATGAACAAATATAATTAAATTCACGAAATTGGCTATCGTCCATACTGAACAATTTTAACTCTACTCCATATAAATCAAAGAACAAATCTTGATTATTTGATATAAAGAGGCTTAGATACCACTTATTACAAAAATTACATAATTTATTGGTACTTTACATGATCACTCAAAATCATTAATTGCAAACAAACAGAAGCGTGTCTAGGTTTATGTTTAATTTCTTGTTGACTAGCTAGCTGATTAAAAATTGAGATCTTCTTGGTCTTTGTTGAGATTTCCTAAGTCTCGATCCCCTGTCAATCTTTTTTTCTCCTCTTCTTCAGATGAGTTGAAAACAAAAAGATTTTATACGTAAGTGACTTAGAATTCAGAACTTTAATATATATTTAAATGAATGTTTTAATCATGAATCCGCTAATCATAATTAAAGTATTTAAGAACTTCTACACATAAATCTCATATGCTAATAATTAAATGTTTCTATGAGGCAATGAAATTAATCACCAAACATAAATTACTAACCATCACATGCCTTTAACAACTGAATATGATATACGTGTTTAAGGATGGTTTTCTCACTTGCCGGTTAAGATCGCGACATTATTTATGTACTAAATTCAAGAATTAACGACATTCTTTGTTGACCTATTTTATAGTAACTATTTTATATTAAGTACTTACAGTTGCTGATGTTTTACCATTTTTCTTTTTAATCTTTATTTTAAGTATAAAGGTTGAAAATCTTAGCCCCAAACTATAAAATATGAACTCCCTTTTATATTTGGTCGTCCACCATCTAATTAATTTTGGTTCTGTTCTTGTATATACTTTTGTGTTTCGATTAATTTATATATAAGGTGGGGACTCGATAATGTATAACTTTACAGTCTTTCTCTGGCCATTTTGTTTTCAAAAAGAAATCTTGATTCCGTCATGATTCATTGGTTATATATGAAGGCCCTTGAACAACCAAACACAACGTAATTAAGCTAATACAATTCCTAATACTCCTACAAATGGCACACCTGGATTTGAGATTTGTGCTTGTGATCTTCATTAACATTCTCAAATCACAAACAGCCATGCCATGGGAATGGGATCCATTTGATGTGGCTAATGATCTCACATGGACCAAGTTTTGGCTTCTTGCCATCTCTCTCTTCAACTTCTCCTTTGTCTCCATCGGTATTCCTATAACATCTCCAAACAATACACGATACATTCACATACATTTCAAGAAGTTCTCCCTGTCCTTCCTAACTACTTTCTTAGTTCTGCTGCTTTCGCCGCAAGTTCTCTTCTGGTGTCTTTATCCCGTAATTTTATTGCTCTTCTTATGCTATACGTGTATGTTCAACATGTTTGGAAGTTTTATATTTTGGATTCAAGCTATACTATCTACAGTTCCAGACATAAACATATCCATCACGTCTGCCATTGGAGAAGAAGAACTTGAGGAAGGTAATGTTGAAGAAGGTAATAGGGCAAATGTTTAGGTCACAAGTGAGTTAATTAGTTGATGTTCATGTCTCCTAGGTTTGCCTACTATATAAGTTTCTGTTTTGGTGTGCTGAACTATCTAGTGGCTGTACTCTTGAACATTATAAATTTATGTCCACTCGTAAACTCCATCTGTATTTTTGGGGGACAGTTTAAGTTCTTTTAGTAATAATTAGGGATTGTGAAAGAAACTTAATGTGGTTGTTAATTATGGAAGATGTTGGAAGCAATAAGCAATGGTGCACTTACAGCACGGTAATGCGAATTTTTTTGTTTAATTTGTGCGGCAAATATTTGATACGATATTTTATACTGCAAAATTTTAATTTTAGAAGAATTCGTGACAATGTCCTTTATAAAATTTACAACGATCACATACACAATATGTATGAATGTTGGCACTTAGAAATAGATAGTGAATTTCTTGTTTTACCGTCCATTTCACTTATTCATATTCACCAAGTATTTGGGTAGGTCTTGCATTACTTCAATTATTCCATAGGGTATTATAAAAACGGCTAATAACGCCACTTGGGATGTCATTTTGAAGATTCCGTAAAACCTTTGGGCCATTTTACATCAAAGTATTGAGGTCAGCACATTGATCGATTAATATTGATAATAATTTGTCAAAAAGTTGTATAATAGCTTTTCGTACCTGATAATTAATTAGTGAACAATCAAGGACTGATTACTTAAGTCAAAACAAAGTAATTAATTAGAATTAATGCGAATTGTACTTTAAAAAATCATTTTGCTATGTACTTGAATAAGTGTTACCGTTATATATTTTTGATTGATTTATTCATAGTGTACACAAGTATTATCTCCCCCAACACCTAATAACCGCTTCTCGCCTTAATCAATGACCTGTAATTGCGCACACTTAAGCTAAAAAATATTATTATTTAAATATATTAAAATTAAAATATTTTATTAATGTATATACTTTTTAGAATGAATTTTAGTATAATTAATAAATTATAACAAATAAATTAATGATGTCATATTAGTCAAAATAATAAGAAAAATAAATATGAAGGAAAAAAGAATAAGAATACAAACAAGTTTATCGAAAGGATCCAATTAAAGTGATAGGAGATAAAAAAGAGTTCAGAGATAATACATCGAGAAATAAATTATAGGAAAAGAAAAACAAAATTAAGAGAGAAAACAGTTATTTTTAGTAACAGAAAAAAAAATCAAAAATAAAAAGGACAGAAAAAAATAAAGTTTAAGACACCGAAAATGCTTAATATAATAGTATAAATGCTTGTACTTGAATAAGTGTTACCGTTTTATTTTTTTGGTAATGATTTATTCATAATGTATACTAGTAAATAATGCACTGCACACTCGTTGATTGTGCAAATAAAAATAATATTATTATTTAAATATATTAAAATTAATTTTTATATTTATATCTATTTTTATAATTAATTTTAATATAATTATTAAATTATGATAAATATAAAATATATGGAAAAAAAGATAAAAATTTTACATTAAAACAATTAAAATAGGGTGAGAAAAAATAGATAAAATAAAGATATTGTTGAGATGATAAAAGAAATAAATAAATAATAAAGAAAGAACAAAATGCAAGAGAACAAAATAGATTTAAAAAATTAATAAATAAAAGAAAGGAAAAAGAAAAGAAATAGGCCAAACGATTACAAAGAGACTTATGGAAATAGATAAACAGGGAAAAAAAAAGTCAGGGACAAAAAATGAAAGAATTCAAGACACCACATCTGCCTTGTCGCTTAATAATATAGTATAGATGCTTAAATCATCTCGTTTTCTTTATATGTTGGAGACTTGGAGTCATGAATATTTTTATATATTTTTTAATATATATATACACACGTCTAAATAAGATTTCAAATTTATAATTTATTAAATTACAAATATTTATATTTATTATTAAATTATCTGTTTATTTTATTTGAAGGTGGGGATATGATGTTTATGAAGTATAAAAGAGAATAAGAAATTTTAAATTAATTAAAAAGTTTAGGCAACGACGTGACAATATATTGCCGAAAGGTTATGTATAATATGAGACACTTTAGATGGTCTCGGCAAAGGTTAAAAACTTAAAAGGCATTATTGATATAGCTTTTTGGAAGTTTCGTAAGTTGTTCTCATCTTCATCCGAGGGCCATGCACTATTAAAAGAAAGATATCAATGAAAAGAATGAATTTTGGTTTAGGGATGATTGGTTGGATAATAAATAACATATTTTATTCGATTTTTTACGTGGTTAGGAGTTCAACCTATTTATTAAAAAGTTTTTAGTAAAATTTTATTTGTCATCCCACCCAAACATAAATAAATAAGATATAAAAATAAAATAAAATAAAGATATAGAGAAAATTACATCTGACTACCCTGTATTTAAGCCTAATTACAATGCAGTCCATTATTTTTAGAAAATTACATTTTAATCCCTATAATTTTGTTTGATCTGAGGTCCCTTAACAAAATTTATAAAAGTACATTTATGTCCCTGACGGTTTTATGAGTGTTACATTGAATATATGACCAAAACTACAAAATGATTCCTAAAGTTTACAAAAATAACAAAACGATCACTACAAAATATGATTTTAACAACAAATCATGAGCATTTTGGGAATGACATAACGGAATCCTAGGGATCACAAACCGTTCCCAAAAGTTAGGGACTAATTTGTAATTTTCTGAAAATAGTGGACTAGATTATAATTAGGCCTAAAATCAGGGTAGTCATGTGTAATTTTCCCGATATATATGAGATTTTGCGTGCATGGTAATTAATCATTTGGGGAAAAATGCAACTTTAATTTGGTACATATACCTAGAAGGATAGAATATATGTGAAATAAAAATACGACATGTCTATAGGGGTGAACAAAAAAGCCGAACCGAACCGAACCGAATCGAAACCGAACCGAACCGAGGATAACCGAACCGAACCGAAGGGGTTCGGTTTCGGTTTCGGTTAGTAATATTTTGAAATTTCGGTTTCGGTTCGGTTTCGGTAAAAACCGAACGGTTTTCAGTTTTTACCGATAAACCGAACCAATGCCCTTTTTTTTTAATTTTTCCATTCTTCCATATTTCAATCACCATTTTAATTTCTTCCCATTCCCATTCTTCCACTTTTAGTACTTGTCTGTGCCAATTAGTCAAAAGGCCAAACTCCATACCCAATTCTTGATTAAAAGAGACAGCCTTCAGCTTCTTTCTTCTCTACCACACAGGCACATTTTCTTCTTCGCCGCACCAGACCATCCACCGGCAAGCACCAGTCAACAACTCAGATCTACCACCACCTTCAATCACCAAGTCCAGCTTCTCCCTCAAAGCCAAGGGTGATGCTTATAAATTTCAATTTCTGTTGCCCTTTCATTTTTGAACAAAATAATAACAGTAAATTGGAGATTTAGAGTCTTAGTTTCTCGAAAGCTGTTGCGCATCCTTTGATTCTTTTAATTCATACAACTTTTTTGTGTTTGCTGGTGATTGAGCCATTTTTATTCTCGGTTTGGATGTTCGGTTTTTGGTTTTCAGCATTTTTGTTTTTTTTTTTATTTTTTAACTATGTTCGGTTTTTTCGGTTTCTAACCGAAACCGAACCGAAATTTTCGATTTTTACCGAACCGAAACCGCCCTTATTCGGTTCGGTAAATGGTTAGCAATATTCAAAAACCGAAAATTCGGTTAACCGAACCGATTAACCGAATTTTCGGTTTTTAACCGAATGAACACCCCTACATGTCTATATTAAATATCATAATTATATATTTTTATTTTAAACTATAGGGATTTAATCAAATAAAATTTTAAAATAAATAGATGATTATGAGTGTTAAGTACCTAGTAGTCGGAGAAAATTAATTTTACTCTCAAATGCTAAAATTTTTGGAACTAATTTCTCATTTTAAAATTTTAATTTTTGTTTGCTCCGCATGTTGTATAAAAATATTCAGCTACCCTCTATTAGGAAAAAAAAATGACACACAAGTCAGTTGGTTAACATAATACATCAACTTTATACTTTTATTTTGTATATTAATACTTCCAGCTATAGTTTTCATATTCCATATGTTAAAATTGATATATATTTTTTTCAAAAAAATAATAATGTTTTTTTTCTATGTAAGTGGATTTTGGGGTAAAAATCAATTGTTGATTTATATTTTGGAGTATTATTTAGAAACTATAAAGTATCCAAATTATAAAATAGAACATTGTTCGTAAAAATTAAAGTACTTATGTTTCAAATTAGAGTATTGCTCATAAAAGGTAAAATACTCACATATATAATTGAAGTATTATTCAGAAACATTAAAGTCTCCAAATTTAAAATTAGAGTATTATTTGTAAAAATTAAAGTATTCAAATTTAAACTTGAAGTATGAAAAGGAAAAAAGAAGAAGAAGAAGAAAAAAAAAGTATTATTCGTAAAAGTTAAAGTATTTATATTTTAAATTAGAGTGTTATTCATAAAAATTAAAATATCTAAGAATATAATCGGAGTATTGTCCATAAATGTTAAAGTATTCAAATTTAGAATTAGAATATTATTCGTAAAGGTTAAAGTACTTCAAGTTTGAAATTTAAGTATGAGAACAAAGAATAAGAAAATTAAATAAATAATTAGAGATATTACAGTCGATTTAAATTTATGGAGAATAAATAAAAATTAAAGTTTGAAAATAAAGAGTTATTAAAAGTTTTAGCCATTTGAGAGTACGAATTTGAGTTAGTTGTGAACTTGTGATTAATGGTTTGGGACTACTGATTCAGGGGTAAAAATGGGTGAATATTAATGAATTTGAGTTGGTTTGTGACCATTTGACTTGTTTGAATTGTTCCTATATTGGTTCTTGGGCTTTCTAACTGCTTCAAAAGGGTAAAATTTGCCGGAAATACAATCAAATTTTATGATTAATTATGTTTTTTGATTCAGAAAAAAAAATAAGAACTTTTTTATTTTTCTAAAAGAAAAACTAAATGGCTTGGCTCACGAGGCGAGGCGAGCCAGTTTGAGATGGACACGAGACAAGTTCGATCCAAAAATTCGTGGTTCATTGGCTCGCGAGACAATTCCAAGCAATCCCGCAAAAAATGCCAGGATTCGGGTTGACTAGCTTGCATCCCTAGTAGATCTGATTCCACCTAACATAGAACTGATTTTTGATCTGTAATTCGTTTGCCTGCGTGGCATCTAGATCGGATCCAGGTACAGAAAATGTGGCGGCGTAAGGCGCTAAAAGAAATATTTAATTACATAAAAAAGCTTTTGTAGCCTCAATTATATAGTTTTAAGTGAAAGTTGATTCGCGTTTGGTAGATAACATTAACGCAAACGGGCTGATGCCACTTAATCCCTATCAGCGGAAGCCCGCAACAGTCCATCAATTAATTCAAATTCTGAATCTCCAAAAAAGGGTGAAATTAAGTCGCATAGAAAATTACTCTGCTACTGTTCACAAATCATGTTCGGTCCATGCCCCTTTCCTGGAAACGCATTCGTGTACTAGTAGTTCAACACATTCTGCCTACACAACATGGATTTAGACGTAAAGTACTATAATTGTTATACATTCTTATGGACCATAGTGGTAGAAAGGCTTAGAGGGTAAGGCAAGAATTTGTCGGCACAATTGAAGC
>JBBMKE010400637.1:0-12537 GCA_037834125.1 Lippia alba | reverse complement strand
ACACGCGACGGTAACACGTGGTCGACGCAATGATGGGTTTTACCTAGTATAAATACCCCCCGTATTTATTTCACAAGGCAAGCTTTTCGCCTACCCCATTTACTGCACTCTACTCAATATTCACTACTTGATCAATATCACTCGATATTTGACTTGAGCGTCGGAGTGTCAACCTAGGTAAAACCCCCCAAGTCCCCCAAGTTGGCCTCTAGTTCACCCCTTCTGTTTGTTCGACCAGGTGAATTGAGAAGACGGCGGCATTACCTCAATTACAAATTCAAGTGGTTCGAGGCCTCTGACTATTCGACTCCGAGTCAGGCAGAAAAAGGGCACGATCAAATGTAATTGATGAATATTACTAAATATTTCAAACCTAATTTTCAGTTACACTAAATAGAGTCAGAAATAAGTTGTATCCAAGTCCAACAAAATCCCAACCCCGGAGCTGAACTGTGTTGATTAGAATACAAACTAATTCATCTAAGAGCATGATCGGTATGATGTAATTGGAATGGGAATTCCTGCATTCATTCCGAAACCTTTGATTGATACAAAATATGATTAGGAATGTTCGGTCCTGCAGTAATGCCCATTTCTATAAACATAGGATTTCTCATTCCTTTAGTCCCCTATCGTATTAGTCATCCTCAAGGTTCAAAATGTATTGTCATTTTTATATTGTCGGCACATATTTTTTCAAGAAATATTATATTTCATTATTTTTATAATTAAAAATTATATACTAATAATCACGTTGAGAAATTTAATAAATTATATTAAATATATACAAATATAAATATATTATATATTTAAAAAATATGTTCAATATATTGTTTTATTATAAAATGTTATAAATTTAAATATTTTAAAAATAACAAAATTTGATACTTATATTAAATTTATTTTTAAATTTCAAGCGTTATATTGAATACAACAAATAATTAATATATAATATGTGCATGAATACGGAAATAATAGTACATTTTACAGCACATATATACATTATATATATTACAAGCTCACTCTTTCACGCGTGCAAGCCCACACACAAACGCATATATATATATGTATATAATGCATAAAATAAATGTTATATATGTAACACATTCAATAAAAAAATATTAACAATATATTTATATAAATAATATAATATTGCTCAACATATGAATAATATAAATAAAATAAATGTAAACTTTTTGTTTCATTCGTAACTCTACTACTTGGCGTACCAATCATAGGAATGTATTAATAAGTCATTTCATTTCTTCATTAATTTCATTACAAAATTCATTCCTTTCCTGCCTCATCCATTCATGTATATCAATCATGTCGTAAAGCGTTCAAGGTTTAATATGTATATACTTCTATGTTGATAGAATACTAACTAATTCACCATTTTTATAAAGCTTTTGAGCTTAGATAGATAAATATACTTCTAAAAATATTATTTCATCTTATCTTATCATGTAGAACACTCGTATTAAGTATCATATTGAACACTTTTATCATAATTTTTTTTAAGAAAAATATCATCGTATTCGTACTATATATATCGTTTTGTATCCTGCACACAACTCCACTTAATAAATACATTGAGTTGATCAAGTCTACTAACAACATATGTGATACCAGATTTGGATACAATTATATACATATATATATACATGTTCTTAACTTGAATTAATTGTACCCAATCCAATTAATTGGCGACCTCGTTCATAGGTAGGGGTGTCAATTCGGGTCGGTTCGGGTCGAGTTGGAATATGAGCATTACATAAAAAGTCTTAACCCGAACCTGACCCGACCCGACCCGAAAACAAACCCGAAAATGTCAACCCGAACACAATCTGATCGGGTTCAAGTTGACCCGAACACTGTTCTGGTCACCCAATAACCCAATCCTTTGGAATAACCCAACCTAACTCGACCATTTCTTTTTTTTGAATTTTTTTACATTCTATTTTATGTTTAAATTATTGTAAAATTCAATAACAATATATAAACATATATAGTTCGTAAGGTTTGACATAATTGCAATAAATATAAGATGAAAAAAATAATTAACACATAAATATTATTAAGTTTTGATTCTAAGTGTAATTATAATTAAGTTCTATATCAACTCTATTTAAATTTCTATTTATATAAATTCTTTTAAATTTAGTCAATAGGGTAATTATGTAAAATATAAATTAGATACATAAACATTATTTATATATTTTCTACTAAATTAATCATAATCCAATTCTAATTCTTTAAGTTCAAATAAAGACATTTCTTTTTGTCCATATACTCCATTTAATTCTAATCATATTACAATCATATATGTCTTTCTAATTAATAAAACTATACAATTTAGACAAATTGTATAATTCTGACATTATAAATAACATTCTCAAATAATAATCACATGTTTATAGAAAAGAATTATTTTACTGGCCTTTAATTTAATAGTCTATTTATTATATTATAAAAATACGAGTTGATTTTTAAATTTTTTTGAAATTTATTGATCGCCAAAATATCCTTACAATAATGATACCACTAATATTTAATTAAGTTAGTTATGTATGTCAATATGTATTATAAATATTATTGAAATTTTATAAGTACTTAATTATGAATAGAAATTTGATTACAAGTCTAAACTTGATCAATTCTAAATCTAACTCTAATAAATTATCTTAATTAAGATTTAATTCTAAGTATAATTATAATTAAATTTTATATCAACTCTATTTAAATTCTTATTTATATAAATTTAGTAAAATTCAATCAATAGGACAATTATGTAAAATATAAATTAGATACATAAAAATTATTTAGATTGAATAATATATTTTCTACTAAACTAAAAATCATAATGCAATTCTAATTGTTTAAGTTTAAATAAGTACATCTCTTTTTGTCCGTAAACTTAGTTTTATTCTAATCATATTACAATCATGTATGCCTTTGTAATTAATAAAATTGTATAATTTAGAAAAATTATATAATATTAACATTATAAATCACATTATTCAAATAATAAATTAATTATTATTTTTTCAGTATATCTTATCCTAAATCAACTATCATTTCATAAATTTTTGTCTAATTATAATACACCATATAATTTAAATAAATTATATATATATATATATATATATATATATAATTTTCGGGTCCGGTTAGATCGGGTTGGTTCGAATTGTTGGGTCACTCATATATTTTTTCGGGTCGACCCGAGTCAACCCAAAATCTACCCGAACCTGCAATTTCATTTTCGAGTCCATTTCGGATCCAACCTGAAAACTCCCAACCCAGACTTGATATTTAGGCAAGTGGATTGGATTGGGTTCGCGGGTTGGGTCAAGGTTTGATACCCGTGTGGGGCAGTGGACACGTGGGAATGATGACAAAGGTATACTTGAGGTAATGATGGATTGCCACCGTTTCTTCCACTGAGTGGGGTTCAAAATGATCATTTTTATAATGCATTCCAACTTCTATACCCACTTTTCCTTTGACCACATCTTAAAGAGAGATATAGATATGAAAGGCAGTGTCTCTTATGATTAAAAGTCGTCGAATCATGTTATTTAGTTTTAATTTGTTAAATTTGTCGTTAATATTCCAAAATTCCATCTCACCAAACAGAAAAGGGAGTTAATATTCGATAGTAGATACGACAATATTCATGAAAATGGAGCATTATTTTTATTTGCAAATTGCAATGGAATGATCATTACGCGATAGGGAAAGTTACAATTTTAAAATAATAACTATTCGTCTTTCATATTCTTGATCATTAATTAAGACATTTGTAACTTTAGAATATTAATTAAAGAAAATTCTCAATTTAAGAATTTTTTTCTCCTAAATTAATTTTTTGATTGAATTGATCATGTATAAGAGACATACGTCGATACGTATCGCGATATATGCAACGACATATGTAGTATACTCAATTTTCGTCTACATGTGCTGCCTATAATTAACTTGATCGAAAATTTGATTTAGGAAGAATGAATTTTTTAAATTGAAAATTTTCTTTGTCTTAATTATTATTTAAAATTGTTAATGATAAATAGTTAATATCCCAAAATTATAATTTTTCCTTATGCCATATTCCACCCTCAGTAGTGGAAGAAATGTTTGAAGGGTTTATAAACTAATGAATAGACCTTATTAATATGTTGATTATAGTCATATTTCCTAAAATTTCAAAACATGATGTTTAATATATAATTGTTTATTTTTTTAAGAAGTGAATTGCCTCGAACATTATTTGACAAGGTATTAGAAATCGTGCACGTCATATTTGGCAGAAGGAGTGCTCGCGGCTCAAGGAGGAGTTGGATAAGTCCAGGGCGACTTACTCCGAGAACCTGGAGAAGGCAAACCAGCAACTCCAGGTTTCGACCATGGAGAAGTCGACCTTGGAGGTTGAGGTGGTGAAGTTGAGGGCAGAGAAGGAGAAATTGGAGGTGGAGCTAGCTTCCACGCGTAGCTTGCTTGACACTAAGGAGAAAGAGAAGGAGGTTGTATGCAAGAAGGCGAATAAGGCGGGCTGGAGGGAAGACTGGGTCAAGGGCCATGATGCGGGTCGAGATTACGGCATGAAGTGTGCGTTCTAGCACCTGGACAAGTTGGTGCCGCAAATTAGGGACTAAGCCGTCTGGGAGTTCCTGAAATCAGACGGGTTTGAGATGATTTCAGGGACTCTCGCCATCAACGACATGGAGTTTGGGTTCTACAAGTGCTGTCCCACGTGCACCACCATCACCCATCCCCCGCGACCTCCTACTGGATACGAAAAAGATAGGGATGGGTACTCCTTACATTCCGGGCGTGCTCCCCGATCAGTTTCACAAGCGATTGAGGGCTCTGGAAGAGGCCATCGCCAAAGATAAGGGCTAGGTCGAGAGAGAGGCAGAGTTGGTTGTTGAGTTTCTTGAGAAAGCCGCAGAGGAGGAAGAAGAAGAAGGAACGGACTGGACGAAGGTTCCATTCGATTGGGCCACTTCGTGGGCAGATCAGAAGACTGATGGAAAAGAGCCCTAACTGGAAGATGTGGAGATCTCCTCGTGGGTGGACCTGGAGCAGTCGAGGCGTGAGTTGATGGAAGCTTTTAAGACTGAAAGCAGTGGAACCAAAGTCCTGGGTCACGAGGTGCCCGAACCTACCCTCGCCATACCTCTACCGTCGATTCCTTCCAGTTTTTCCGATACGGATGAGGAAACCCCCCCCAGGGAGTGGTTCATATTCAGAATGCCCCTAAGCCTATATCGATCGTCGACCCACAAGGAGATTCGACCAAGGAGCCTCCGATCATCACTGGAAATGAAGAGCCAGCTTCTTGACTTTGCCATTTCTCCTATAGTTATGTTTTTGTTGTTTTTCTTATTTATATCGAGGGGTTGGACCCTCTAAAAATTGTAATCATTTCAGGCGGATCCCATTTCATTAATGATGCTTTAGTTTTTCTTCTATGTTCAATATTTTTTTACATCTTTTGGCTCTAGATTGACTCAAGATTTGGGTCATTTTGACTTCATTAGAATGAATTAATCAAGGGTAATGACACTTGAACTAATCGTAGGACACATAATTTTCACTAAACTAACCAAGTGTAATAAGAGAGATTCAGGTTGACTGAACTTAAAATGAACTCAGATTAACTGAAAGTTGCATTTATTAATAAATCTGCCCAAAGGAACATAAGTGTTTACATCAAGAGGTGATCTAAACATAAAACTTCTTCAGATTGTGGGAATTCCAGGATCTCGAGGTTGGGTTCCCATCGATGTCCTCTAGGTGGTAGGCTTTGTTGCAGCCTATGTCAGAGATGCGATAGGGTCCTTCCCAATTGGGTTGCAGTTTGCCCACATGCTTAGTGACTTCAACCTTCTTAAGTACCAGTTTGCTAATCTGGAAAGCCCTCGGTCGGACTCCCTTGTTGTAACTTCTGGCAACCGCGGCCTTGTACTGTTGTTGTCGTTGATATCCTTTTTGGCAAAGCTCTTCGATCATGTCTAGCTCGTAGGCACGATTGGCAACATTTCTTGCTAGCTGGTAGTTGGCGACCCGGGCAGTTTGATGTAGTAATTCTGCAGAAATCATCGCTTCGGACCCATAAACCATAGAAAATAGGGTTAATCTTATCGCGGTCCTTGGCATGGTTCGGTATGCCCATAGGACCCGTCAAGTTCTTCAACACAGACACCTTTCTTGGCCTCTAGAAACTTTTGCAAGTTCTGGATGATTATTCGATTGGTGACTTCGACCTGGCTGTTCGTTTGGGGGTGTCCGACTGAGGCGAATGTTTGGCTGATGCCCATATCTGTACAATACGATCTCGTTCTTGCACTTTGGAATTGGGTTCCGCTATCGCAAATGAGGACTCTGGGTATACTAAATCTGCAAATGATGTTACGCCAAAGGAAATCCAGAATAACCTTGTCAGTGATCTTCACTGCGGGCTGGGCTTCAACCCATTTGGCAAAGTACTCCACTGCCACTATCAGAAATCATCTCTGCTCGGTTGCAAGGGGGAGTGTACCCACTATATTGATCCCCCACTGATCGAAAGGCCAACAGATATCGATCGGGGTCATCTCTGTTGGATGTTGATGCGGGATGTTGGCGTGAATTTGGCAATTAATGCATTTGCGGGCGTATTCCTTGGCGTCTTCGTTGAGCGTGGACCAGTAAAACCCGCTCCTTGAGACTTTCTTTGTCACGGATCGACCGCCTGCGTGGTTACGACATTGACCACTGTGGAATTCTTCAAGTACATCCAAAGCTTGTGAGGGACGGAGGCACCTTTTCGTTGGTCCTGTGAAGGCCCTCTTATATAACCTACCCTCAGAATCGAGGGAATAGCTAGCCGCCTTGTAGCGGAGGCGTCTTGCTGTGTTTCTATCCGCAGGAAAAGTCCTATCTCTGAGGTACAAGATGTATTCATCGTGCCGGCATGGCTCAGCTGGGTCTATGGAACATATCGTTTAGACCTCTTCATCGATCACTCGTCCTTTGCTTGAGAGATAAGTGATGTTCTGGTTTTTGGTACCCCGCATTCCATTGGTGAACTTTGATAAAGCATCGGCACGCGTGTTTTCCTCCCTAGGGAGTTGTTGTAGCTTAAACTCTTTGAACTCTTAGGCTAGAGACTTGACCTTAGCCAAATATTTAATCATGGAGTCTTCACGCGCCTCTTAGGAGCCTTCCACCTGGCTCGCTACTAACTGCGAGTCAGTTGTCACTGAAATCCTCTCAATGTCCTGTTCCTTAGCGATTTTGAGGCCAACGATCAGTGTTTCGTATTCCACCTCGTTGTTGGTAGTTGGAAAGTCTAGAGAGATGGCCAAATTAAGCTATTGGCCTTCTGTACTTATCAGGAATATCCCCACTCCGCCCCCTGAGAGGTTGATGAGCCATTGACTGACATGGTCCACAATATCGAGCGAGCAGTAGGTTTAGTTGGTCCATCTATCAAGAAGTCAGCCAGGATCTAGGCCTGGTAAGATGCCCTCGGTTCGTAGCTGATGTCGAATTGCCACAACTCAACAACCCATTTTGCAATCCGCCATGCTGTGTCTGGCTTGACCAGAACCGAGCGTAGCCCTTGGTCGGTGAGCACCACCACGAAATGGGCTTGAAAGTAGGGCCTCAGCCTTCTGGAATTGTGTATAAAGTGAGGGCGAATTTATCAATCTCCAAGTATCAGACTTCTGGCCTGTGTAAGATCTTGCTGATATAGTTTACCGACATATGTTTCCGATCACGAAGGGCTACGAGGACAGAGCTGACCGCTTCTTCGGTCATCGCCAGGTACAAGTACAGTGTTTCTCCTGCAATTGGTTTAGCTAGAAGGAGAGGTGAGGCTATATATTCCTTGAGTTTTTCAAAAGCCTCGTCACATTAGTCAGTCCACTCAAACTTCTTGATATTTCGGAGAATCTTAAAGAAGGGAAGATTTTTCTCAAAGGAACAAGAGATGAACCTGTTTAATGAGATGATCCAAACTACGAGACGTTGGACGTCTCTAATGGTGTAAGGTTGGTTGATGCTTTTGAGCACCAGGATCTTCTTCGGGTTGGCCTCAATCCCCCTCTGACTGACGATGTATCCTAGGAAATTGCCTCCCTCGACTCTGAATGAGCACTTGCTTGGATTCAGCTTCATCCTGTATTTCCGCAATAGGTCGAAAGTTCAACTTAGGTCCTGCAAATGCATTTCATGTTTCTCGCTTTTGACAATCACGTCGTCAACGTAGACCTCCATGGTCTTTCCAATCTTTTCCTCAAATACCTTGTTCACAAGCCGCTGGTAGGTGGCCCCAGCGTTCTTCAATCCGAACGGCATGACCTCAAAGTAGTAAATGCCCTTGACCACGATAAATGCCATTTTCTTCTTATCCTCCTGGGCTATGAAAATCTGGTAATAGCCCTAGAAGGCGTCCATCATCTAGTAGTGGAGTCAACCAACAGGTCGATTCTGGGCAGAGGATATGGATCATTGGGGTAACATTTGTTCAGGTCAGTGAAATCATGGCACATCCGCCACTTGCCAACTATCTTCGCGACTAGGTCCACGTTACACAACCAATCAACGTACTTAGCTGGGGTTATGTTTCCCGATTCTAGGAGCTCATTAACATTCTGCTCGATAATTTCATTGCGAGTGTCATTCTGGGTTCTGAGCCGCTGCTTAATTGGTCGAAATCTTGGGTCGATGTTGAGATGATGTTTGATCACGTTTAGGTCGACGCCGACCAAATCCAATGAGCTCCAGGCGAAGATATCCGTGTTCTCATGCAAGAATTGAATAAGCATACAGTATTACTTACCCTTCAGGTTGGCTCCGATATTGGTGGTGTTTTCGTCGTCGTCGGGGACCAAGTGTACGGGAACTATGGCTCCCACTGCCGCGATTTTACCGTCATCCAGCTTTCTTTTATTTCTCGCGATGGTAGAGGTCATTTGCTTGGAGCACATTTCTGCGGTGGGATCATCGGGGTCGGCCAACTCAGTATCTATGAAGTCGTCCACGTGTAAGAGTGGGACAACCTTTTTGTTGGGGAGCTTCACTTTCTCCATAGAAATGGAGTAGCATTCCCAAGATTCAGGAATGTTGCACCTCAATTCCCCGGTGCCATGAGGGGTTAGGAGCTTGATAGTCTGATGGTAGGTTGAGATGATGGCCCTAAAAGAGATGAGGGCTGGGCGCCCCATTATGACTTTGTATGCCGATGGGCCTTCGACCACCAAGAACTCTATCAGTTGAGTCGCTCTTTTGGGTAACTTTCCCATGGAAGTAACGAGCTTGACTCGTACTTTAGAATAAACTTTCGAGCCGCCGAATCCTATTAAGGGTGTTTTGATTGGTTCATAATCAAGCTTATCATGTATGTTCATCTTTTTCAAAGTAGAGTAAAAGATAATGTTGGCTGACGCTCCACTATCAACGAGGGTTTTGTGTACATCACAGTTAGCTACATCAAGTGTGACTATATGCGGACAACTCGGCATTGTGTCGTCCCATGGCATCACTGGTGCAATCCTTATCGCTAAAAGTTATCTCTTGTTCCAACCACTCTTTCCCTAGCTCAATATGCATCACCTCTCTGGGCCAAAGAGTTCTCGACCCACCTCCCTTCTGGACAGCTTGCGTGCAGTTTTGGAGTCTCCGCCTGTAGGGCCTCCTGCGACCATGAAGATCTCGTTGGTAGGCAAGTTGTGCTAGTCAGCTTTATCTGGTTTCTCGAGAGGCTGCTTACGCCCTCTCTTGGAGGGTGGGGATTCTCCGCGGTCGGAAGTCTAGTGGGCGCGTTCGTCTAGCTTCCTGATAAACTCTGTAAGATGGCCTCCTTGGATCAGCCTTTCGACCTCTTCGTGCAAAGCGATGCATTCTGAGGTCCAGTGCCCGTATTGCATGTGGTACGCATACCTTTTGCCAGATTCTTTGGCTTTCTTGGTTTTCTTCAGCTACTTAGGCTTCTTGAGCAGCCCCCGATCCATGACTTCGTAAATCTCCTCAATGGGGCGACTAAGGGAGTATAAGGTTTCTTTACCCCACTGCCAGAGGGCATTTCTCTCTTCAGCCGCTGCTCCATCCTATTGGAGATCCTGGGTGGTTCCGACCGAGAGGGATCAGATCACGGCTGCCGATCTCGGGGTGGCTCATGGTTTCTCCTCTCATTTCTCCGAGCCTGAGCCTGGTTGCTGGCTTTCACCTCTTCTAGCCACATGTACTTGCACGTGATGGCCATGACTTAATCCATGCTCTGTGGATCTTAGAGTATCATGTCATCGCCGCATTCCCTGTGGCGAATAGCACTATGCAGGGTCTGGGTGAGTACATCCATGTCGGGATGCTCCACCTTAACTAGGGCCTCGTTGAAGTAGGAGAAGAAATGACGCAAGCTCTCCCCTTCCTCCTAGACTATGGTGTAGAGATAAGTGGAGGGGAGCTTGACCTTGGACAAAGAAGAGAAATGAGCCTTGAATTTACGCGACAAGTCATCATAGTCGCGAATGCTATGGGGTGTGAGTCTCTCGAACCAGTCTTGGGCAGTTCCCCCGAACATGGTTTCGAAGATCTTGGCCTAGATGAGTTTGATGTGGCGGTGGAGGCTGACTTGGGACTCAAACTTGGAACAATACTTAATAGGATCCATTCTCCCATTGTAGACAGACAGGTTGGTGGGGACTCTATCCACCACCTTTGCATCTATGATGGCATCGAAAAAGGTGGATCTAGCCTCTCTTTCACTTCTGTACGCCCTTGCCAGACGCTGACGCAGGCGCTCTTCTAGGTTTGCGGGTGGATAAGCCTCTTGGACTTGCCCGAGTGGAACGTGAGAGGATACCTCCTCCTGAGGACTGACGTAACCTCATGTTATGTTGCTGTCGACGAGCCAACGATCTTGGGGGTAGTTGATTCCTTAGGTCGGCTGGACCGACCCAGTGGCCCCTATTAGCTCGTAGGTAGGTGTCGGGATGGACCCTAGCCCCCAAACAGTCAAAAACGGGGATGTTCCTAGGAACAAGAGCGTCCCGATCCATTTCGCTTACGGTTCCTGCCACGTGACGGGCCCTGTAATCATTCTCTCTCATATTTTTATAGATTTGAGAGGGGCGTTCCTCCTCGAGCTCCTGCCTCAGTCGGGCAGGTTGCTTCATTGCGGTTGGGCTCCATTATCATCGAAGCCCTCCTCAATTTGGGCACCAAGATGGATTTGGTGTTGACCACCCAGAGTCAAGAGCTAAGAAAATAGCTTGGGGCTAGGGATAGTGGTTCTGAGAAAATTGGGGAGGGTATCCCCAGATGTTAGCCTGTAAAGGTTACTGTGGGACAGCGTAGGCCATAGTCGGTGTCGAGCCCTACACCGTAGGGTATGCGGCATTCTGGGGGGTAATCGCGAGTGGACTACCCCGTGGAGGAGCCCGCATGTTCACCTCTCTGTTCTCTTTAGCCGATACAAGCGCCTCCATACGGCACTGTTTTGTATATTACGGGGTGACGTCCGCTTCTGAAAGAACCAACCTTGCCGGTGCTATTGGCACGCCGTCGGTGGCGGGTACGGCGAGGGCCTGGGGCTGAAAATTGTCCCCCGGAGCGTTGAGGTCAAGAAACACCTCCTGACCGTTCTCGTCATAGGCTCTCCGTCCTTGTTGTGTTTGCATTATGATGAAGATGATGACTGAGGGAGAACATGAATGCTTGGAGTGATGGATTTTGTTCAGAGTTTTCCACAGACGGTGCCAAGATGATCGTGTCAAAATCTGGCTCTATGCGTGGACGACGGATTAGGACTCCGAATCACCTAAGAATTTGTAACGTGGAAGGACTCTGATGCTTTCTTAGCCGAGAAAGATGGAACAAACATGAGCTCAAAGGCCAAAAAGGGGAATATGGGATTTGGACCCTTTTTGGCACTCGATGCTCAAGTCAGGGACTAGTTCTAGATCGAGATTGTGAAAGTGAGTAGAGTTCAGAATGCGAAGGAAAGCTTACCCTCATCTCATTGAAGATATGGCTTATATAGGCGGAGGACCTGAACCACTGTGTGTGAGTACACCACCCTTGAGGTGTGGATCATGGTCTGTTAAAGGAGGGCTGCGATAGTGATCGGAGCAGTGCTTTCGCTGGGAAAGCACTGTACTGTCCATGCAAAGGCGTCGCGCCAGTGTCCTTGGGTGGCCGCAATTAATGCGCATAGTGGAGGAGTGAATCTGCATTTAATGCTCCCATACGGTGTAGCATGAGTCATTACCGAGCGACCACCTCATTTGAAACGTGACCTGGGTCGGATCCCTTCGCGGGGGATGCATAGGTGGCGGATTTCTCCAAGTGCTGGGTCGAAAGGCTAGGATGCTTCGGGTCAAAACGAAGGCTCCTTGTCCATGTCAGCTGCCACATGGCATAAGCTCAGTGGGCCAGATAAGTGTTAGGAATAGTGCCCTAGAAAGCTGATGTAATAGTCTGCTTAGGACATTCCTTTTGTAAAGTCACAGACAATCTTTGAATAATACGAATAAAGGCAACACT
>JBBMKE010400628.1:0-12537 GCA_037834125.1 Lippia alba | reverse complement strand
CACTTTTTTATTGGATGTCCATTATTTTCTTGTTTTAATTGAAAAAGTTAAAGTGTAATTTCTTAGCATATTATGAACGTACGAGAAAAAATAACAAAAAATAAAAAAAGTAATATTTTGTCAAAAGATATTATCAAAATAACAAAATATATAAATTAGAAACAATATAAATTTAAGACATAAATAAGTGTCCCGACATTAATTATAGGGACATTTATTTGTATCATATAAATGAACTAACAGGACAAATATAAATACCACAATAATATAACTTATTGAGGCATTTTAAGTGTTCCAAAACTTTATGCGACACCAATACATACGACATTTATATTAAGTGTCCCTAAAACTAAAAGTGCCCCAATATGTACCATATGAGGATACTTTCTTAGGTAATTCTAGCCCGAGCTTGGCTCGGCCAAACGTGTGTAACGAGGGGGTGAGTGTTTTGCACTTGTCGTGTAATTGATGGAAATTTTGGGGAGAGTGACCAATCAAATGACAAATGTGATTGATGGAAATTTTCCTACTTTCTTGTGTCCCAATAACCAAATTTTGTTGTCGTGAGGACGAATGATTCCTGTCCTTTTATTCAGGACAATACGGTGGTACGGAGAAAACTGGACTATCATTTCTTCAATATTAATGTCGTTATCTGTGAAGCCCACAATCCTCACTTGAAATTCAGTCATATGCTCCAGTCCGGCAGCTTTGCGAATTGTATAAAATGGATCCACGACCTCACCTGCCCATACTCGTCTATTATCCATAACGGTATATCCAGTTCCATGTCTCACCAAAGCTGAAAGGATGGAGTTCAGTGTGGTAATGGATTCCACTATCCCTTCAATGACGTTTGGGATGTGGATAACGTGATGGACTTCGTTATGGAGATTAAACGTCATTATTTTATTCAAACTTTCTACGAAGGTATGGATACATCCTCTCATCCATACCCCATATGCCCCCATGTTCATGCGGGGAGAGGATATGGGAAATCAACACTCTAGCGGAAAGAATTAGTAGCTAAAGTGTATATGTCACTCTAAGATACACGGGACCACAAATTTTTATCTATATGACCGATGGACTCCCGCACTTGCGTGACTCTGATTATTTTATAGGAATCGTCGACAAGATTAAAACTAATGGCAAGATTAACCGAAGCCCCATCAAGAATCAACCCCAGTCCTAAATTAGGGAGCAGCAGGGGGAACAACTTGAAAGTGCTCTGAGAAAGGGTCCCAAACAATTATTTCACTGTAATTTCCCTACATTCCTTCCCCTCCGTCATCTTGGGTTTTTGTAGACAGTAAAATCATCCTCCCACAAGAACAAACAAGTGAACAACGACTAAGAATGTGAGAAATCCCACATGAGAAGGCGGAAACATACGTTGGTGCTGTTGTTGATTATCGTTGTCCAATGAAAAAACCATAATATCAAAGTCGCCCATGTTTGTCCTTGGGTCGATAAACAGGTGACGGGGATGGTGGAGTTGGACGTTTTCACATTGTGCAATCCTAGATTCGTGATAGATCAACAGGTTGATGGGGTTGTTCTCAACATAGACCCGAGTTACAAAATGACTGATGTTGGGAAGAGAAAATCGTGCAGGATGAAAGATTCTTGTCCTTGTATTCAGGACTATAAGGTAGTACAGGGAAAACTAGAGTATAGTAACAAAATAATAGTTGAGGATGCAAACGTAGATTTTTATAGTTCGGGATGTAAAGTTCAAAAATCGCGATAGTACAAGATGTTCAAAATATTTATCCCAAAAATTTATGTCCATCAACCTATAGGTTTTCTAATAGAAGACAAAGAAGACAAAATTTATTGACTACATAAAACTATTTATGGCCTAAAATAGGCTCCACGAGCTTGTATAGTCGAATAGATGATTATTAGCTTAATCTTGACTTTGAGAAAAGTTTTTCAGAATCCACGTTTTATGTTAAAGGTAATAACAGTGAAATTCTTGTTATTTCTCTTTATGTGGATGATCTTTTAATTATAGGAAGCAATGAAAAACTTATTGAAGAATTTAAATTCAATATGATGCAAGCCTTTGAAATGACTGATCTTGGCTTGATGACATTTATCGGAATGGAGATTAAACAAGGAAAACATGCATTCCATTCGTCAAAAGAAGTATGCAAAAGAAATTTTGAAGAAATCCAAAATGGAATATTGCGAAGAGATGAATACTCTCATAAATCATATAGAAAAGTTGAGCAAAGATGATGGAGCTGAAAAAGTTGATGAAAAAAACTACAATAGCCTGATTGGATGTTTGATGTATCTTACAACAACAAGGCCATATATATTGTATGTTGTAAGTGTTTTGTCAAGATTTATGCAGCAAAGATGATGAAGATTAAACAAGGAAACATGAGTTTATTTATCAAAAGAAGCATGCAAAAGAAATTTTGAAGAAATCCAAAATGGAAGATTGCCAATAGATGAATACTCTCATGAGTCGTAAAGAAAAGTTGAGCAAAAAACTACAAGAGTCTGATTGGATAGTTAATGTATCTTACAACAACAAGGCCATATATATTGTATGTTGTAAGTGTTTTGTCAAGGTTTATGCAACAAAGATGATGGTGATTAAACAAGGAAAACATGAGTTTATTTATCAAAAGAAGTATGCAAAAGAAATTTTGAAGAAATCCAAAATGGAAGATTGCAAAGAGATGAATACTCTCATGAGTCGTAAAGAAAAGTTAAGCGAAGACGATGGAGCTGAAAAAGTTGATGAAAAAACCTACAAGAGCCTGCTTAGATGTTTGATGTATCTTACAACAACAGGTCCAGATATATTGTATGTTGTAAGTGTTTTGTCAAGGTTTATGCATTGTCCTAGTGAAGCACACCTATAAGCAGCAAAAAGAGTTGTCAGGTACATTAAAGGAACAATCAACTATGAAGTTAAGTTTCAAAAGAGTCCAAAAATGGAGTTGGTTGAGTATTCTGATAGTGATTAGGGTGGCTCTTTGGATGATATGAAGAGTACTTGAAGTCTTGGCTCGGGAGTTTTCTCATGGAGTTCAAAAAAATAAGATATTGTTACTCTACAGGTGAAACAGAGATTATTGCAACCACAGTAGCAACAAATTAAGCCTTATGGCTTAGGGAAATATTGACTGATTTGCATATGGAACAAACAGAATGAATTGAATTGTTTGTTGATAACCAAGCTGCAATAGCTATATCTCACAATCCTGTATTTCATGGAAAAACTAAGCACTTTAACATCAACTTTTTCTTTTTGAGAAAAGTGTAGAAGAATGGAGATATAAATATTATTTTTAGCAAGTCTGAAGAGCAGATGACTGATATATTTACTAAAGCTTTACCAATCAACAAATTCGAGCATCTTAGGAAAAAATTTGAAGTTTCCAACATCTAAAGCGATGAGTGTTAGATAATTGCTTTAGAATTGCACACGTTTTTTATTTTGACTTATTCAATTTTCTACACAATAATTTATTCCTATTATTGAGGGAGTTGTTAGTCCACTTCTCTGATTTCGTGTGTCCTACTATCAGCATTAATTTTCAGGAGTTACAAATTTTTTAGCCTTTTTTTTTTAACACACGCATACCCAAACAGGAATTCGAACTCGAAATCTCGCCCTTAGGAATGAATCTATTTACCGCTTGGACCAACCTTGTTGGTTTCTCAGTCTTCTATATGTAATCTTCTTTATTTAATAAAATCATCCTTTTCACAGAAATTCATGTTGTTTCTGAGTATCTTAAATTACTAACAAATGTCTTGGGGGTTGGGCCTCAACGAGTACTTATAAAAAACTTACATTGTACCTTACTCCGTAAAAATAAGAAGAGTTTGAATTTATAACCTGTTAAGATCAAACTCTATCATACTTCACTCCACTTGACCAACATATAAAAATTGAATCATGGGTTGGTGATTTGAAGTCTTTCTCACCTTGAATCAACGAAACAACTTCCAACAAAAATGGTCCATCTTTGACCATGATGAAATATTAAGTCCACTCATAAAGTCATTTAATATTCTTCATATTCTATCTTTTAGATTATTTTCGGAAGTCCAATCATAAGCACGACCATGTTCACATCCATCAGATTGAACATATTGCAAGTTTGTCCCATAATTCAGGAACTCTTCCCTATCTAGTCCCTAATTTTTGAAACAATCAAGTCATTAGCGTTCAACAATTAGAAGAATAACCAAATTAACAGACCCGAATTGCAACAACCCCTAAATATAGGGGTCAATCCGCAAATTTTCAAATTTCCCACCTTACTTTCTTGGGGCTCTTCGTTAAATGACCACCAAAAGAGTTTTTTTTGTTATGTAATCCCAAGTTTCTAAAGAATTTGGTATATAACCCTCGGCTTCATTAGGGTATAATTAGCGCTTAGTTAATTACGCAGCCTAATTAAGCCATTGCCATGTCATTTATTTGCATTTTCATTTTGACCCCAAAATTTATACAAAATCATAATCGGACCCCCAACCCCAAATCACGTTCAAGCTAATTTCCTCGCGATTCTTTTGGCTCTGCGACACAAATCCAAAAACCTTTTTTTTTCTTCTCTGATCGTTGTGTTGCTCGTTTGATTCTTCGAAGAACCCTGAATATCACGAGGCCAATCTGATTACACGGACAATGGCAAACGACGATAATCAAAGGTAGCAAAGTTTTCGGTTCGAACGAATTGATTTTTCGGAACCCTATTCTGCGATTTAACTGAAAATCAAGATTCATTCGTTACCCATCTCGGTTTGGGTTTGTTATCTTTTTGGGTTTAATACAGAACATCTTCTAACCTTTTCTGGACGCCAATACAACATGTCCATTTCGTCTCTCAACTCATCTTTGATTCGCGAAAAAAACATGTTATTGGGTTTTTTTCTTTCTGGTCACAATAGTCTAGTACTAGCTTAAAGGCTTGTATTGATAGATCATATATCTATTGATAGATCATATCAGGTCTAGTAATAGATCATTTTATTTTCCTTATTTTTTTTACTGCATGCATGTATAATTTTATCCATGCAACGTGTTTGCATAGGGTTTTCTTCCATAATCTTTTAAGCGCGTGCTGGAATGATATACATCTAGTGCGCGACCATGATATTCTAGAAATAGATCACTTAATCCTTTACTCGATTATCTATATCTATCGCTCAATCATGGATAATTACATATTCTTTCCAACTGTGTACAGGCCCTTTGTTGTTGGAGTTGAATTTGTAGTGTGGCTAGAAGAACCCACTTGTTGGAAATGGGTGGGGAAGGAAAAGCAAATGACTGCTCTTAGTGTGACCAGTCAGACTACATTTGGAATGTTGATAAATGATGTTCTTCAATAATCAGGATGACTTGCTTGCTCCCATGATGATGTACAAGTGAAATATTTTCTTACAAGTGCACATCCAATCAGTCATCCAACTGAAATAAAGTTTGATCGCAACCGCAAAAATGATTGGGGAGTTGGTGCAGTATTTGTTTCTTGACGGGAAAGATCCCACATCAGGCGATATTAAAAAGCATAACGAACATGAATTGGGGGTCATTGTTAGCTTTTGGGAGTGTTGAATGGGCAGAAATCATGCTAAGAATATTTTCAGGGGCTCACCGGAGCATGGATATGAAATAATATGTGCATATAGGTATATGCTCACAGAAAACAATGAAGAAAGCATCGCTGATTTGGTTCTTGACAACGAGGGCAAGTTTCTTCATTTTTTTGTTGCATTTGGCCATTGCATACGAATGCTAAGGTTATCGCAGAGCGCACCATGAATTTTGTTCAATATTGGAGAACTTGAAACAACGGTTTTAAAAAACTGTGATTCTTGAGCCATTCTTTAGGACAGTCAAAGCATACACTATCGCAGATTTCATGGAGCACTACAAAGAGATAGAACGTCTTCACAAACATGCAGCGGAATACTTGAATTCTACTCTGGATTTTCAGGATCTAGTACTAGGTTTTAAGGATCTAACACTAGATCATTGAATTCAAATAGGATCTATAACTCGAATTACATGATCTAGTACTAGATATACGAGGATGCAGAAAAATTTTGCTTATTTCTTTGTAATCTGTACAATACAATACATTTCCATGCAATTATTGCAGAAGGGAGAAAAGAAACTCTTGATTTGCAGAGATTCCCTTTTTAATGTTTTCGCCAGGAGCACACTCCCATATCGTCTTCTCTTCCATTTCCCCATCGTTTTTATACAGAAGGTCCACCAAGAATTTCACAAAGATTTAAAGAATCTATCACTAGCCCCGAATGATCTATCACTAGATCCAGGACATAACGTAGGATCTAGCACTAGATTTGTATTTGCACTCAGCCTCCGTGCCTTCTTCTCATGCCTTCCCTTTTCAACACGTGAATAAATTTCTGACTCATCCACGTATCGTCATCCACGATCACCGCCTAGTTGCTGAAAAATACTTGCAGCAACTTCGTTATTATACAGAAGCTCCACCAGGGATTTCACGCAGATTTAAAGCATTCATCTCTGGATTTACAAGATCTAGCACTAGATTTGAATGATCTATTAATAGATCCAGGACAGCACACTTCACCGTGGTTCTAGATGGAGAGGAGAGGAAGCGGCGGAAGGAGCGTCGTGACTGCGACAGATAAAAGGGAATGGGGATGAGAGGTGAATTATGAATCATTAGGATTTAGTGGGGTTTAAATAGAGGAAATTTTATGGTGTTTACCAAAGAGCCCCTAAAAGTTCTTAATATTACAAAATAATTATTACACCTTAATTATTAATATTGTTGTTATTTATAGCCGGTGGTGGGTTCATTGGATTTATATATAAAACTCATTTGAAGCTCAATACAGAAAATTAAAGATCATGTAAAGTTCAACTATAGTGCCATTTGTCTTCAAATAAGATCAAAGTATGTCATATTCTGTTTACTATGCATTAGTCTGAAAGGATCTAGCACTAGATACAAAGGATCTAGTACTAGATCAAGGACTTCAAGCAGGATCTATCACTCGACTAATCCGATCTAGCACTAGATCAAGTACTACAAGTTGGATCTACCACTCGAATGGATGGATCTAGTACTAGATCAAGTACTTCAATACAATACAATACAATACCATACAATAGGGCACAATACAATACATTGTAATACAATACAATTGTAACATAATAGGGCAAAATACAATTGTAGAGTTTCTTGTGCGGATTTACTGCGACAAACCCTTTTTAATATTTTCACCAGAGTTTGATTCTTCCTCTTCACTTTCTCTCCTTAAATACAATTTCAAAGCACACTCAAAGACTTCTTCTCTTTTCACATCGTTTTTATACAGAAGGTCCACCAGTTCAAAGCATTGGAAATCACATTCCAATGCTTGTTTCTCTTTAATTTCATATCATTTTTAAAAGGAACTGCATACTTTCTTCCCATTCTCTGTCAATACAAGGTCAAAGCACACTCCAGTGCCTTCTTCTGTTCCGTTTCAACATCGTTGTTATGCAGAAAGTCCACAAGGGATCCCCATGAAGCCCTTTCGCATTGCCCACGACATATTTCATTTACAAAGAGTAATGAGTACATGTACCAAAAAAGAAACATCATCTATTGATTCATACTATTTGGGCAGGAAAATAAGGATTTTCCTCTTGGTTGAAGATAGATGGATGGAGAAGGGGGAAATAGAAACGGCGGAAGAAGGAGTCGCCGCATGAAGAAAAGAGAATTGGGATGAGAGGTGAATTAGGATAGGATGATCATAATATTTGGGTTTGGTTCCTTTCCTTTAAATAGGTAAATTTTGTTGGTGATTACAAAAGAGCGCCTGAAAGTTCCTGATATTACAACATCATTATAACTGCTAGTTATTAATATAGCCATTATTTATAGCCGTTGGTGGGTTCCTTGGATTTATATATGAAACTCATTTGAAGCTCAATTATTTATTATGCAAATATCTTAAAGGATCTAGCACCAAATACAAAGGATCTAGTACTAGATCAAGGAATTCAAGCAAGATGGCTCTCGAATGAAAGGATCTAGTACTGGATATCAGGCTGCGAATGAAAGGATCTAGTACTGGATATCATGCTGTGGAAAAAATTGTTTTTTCCTTGTAATTTGTAGATCTATAAGGTGCCTAATTTACTAAATTATAATTTGCAGTTTTTTTTCTTTAAGTATAAACTTCACTTACAGTCCAATTTGTCTTCAAACTTAATCAAAGTCTGCAATATTTTGTCTATTATGCATTATTCTTAAAGGATCTAGCACTGGATTAAGAGGATCTAGTACTAGATCTTGTACATCAAGCAATATTTAGCCCTCGAATGAAAGGATCTATTACTAGATCAAGTATTTCATTTTTAATTTGTATTTTTTCCCATTAATTAATTTATTTCTTATTTTCGTTCATTGTAAATATAATATGTAGATCTCAGGAGCCTAATTTTCTGTAAGTAAATTATTGTGCAATTCAAATAGGATCTAGTGATGGATCAAATGCTGCAAAAAAATTATAATTTATAAATACAATACAACATAATACAGTACAATACAGTAATGTGTATACAACACATGTGTATACAATACAATACAAGCACATTGCTCTTATTCAAATTCAATATCGTTTTGATACAGAAGGTCCACCAGGGATTTCACGCAGATTTAAAGCATATAGATCTGCTGGATTGAGAGGATCATATCCCTCTCTTTGTTGAATACAAGTTCAAAGTGCACACTCCATGACTTCTTCTCTTCTGTTTCAACATCACTAGATTGGTGCACCAAACAGAAAGCACACCACAGTGTGGTTTTCTCTTCCGTCTCAACATCGTTTTTATGCAGAAGGTCCACCAGGATCCCCATAAAGGGCTTTTGCATTATACACGGCATGTGAATATTTCATCTACAGAGGATATGTACCAAACAAATAAACATCTATTGATTCCTACTGTTTGGGCTGAAAAACCAAGGATTTTTCACTTGGTTCAAGATCAATGGAGAATGGGGGAAACAGCGGAAGAAGGAGAGGCGCCGCGGCAGCGGCAAATAAAATAAAAGAAAATTGGGATTAGAGGTGAATTTAGGAATCATTAGGGTTTGGTGGGTTTAAATAATAGATAAAATTTGTTGGTTATTACAAAAGAGCCCCTAAAAGTTTCTAATATTACAACATCATTATAACCGTTATATTAATGTAGACGTTATTTATAACCGTTGGTTGGTGGGTTCCTTGGATTATATATATAACTCATTTGAAGTTCATTAAAGTAAAATTAAAGATCATGGCAAGTTCAAATAGCTCAGCTTATGCCCCAAAAAAATCACTGAGATATCAGAAGGAGAAGTGCAGGGAATGCGATCAGTGGACTACAATAAAGGTGGTTGATAGAGAAAATGTGAACCAGGGAAGAATATTTTACTGTTGCAATCGGCATGGTTTTTGTAAATGGTGTAACCCCTTTGTCGAAGATCAGTACCCATGTAATGATGAAGGTGACGCCACAAGCCAGACGACAACATTCATTACACCTGGAGGAGAACAATAACAGACTACTCTGTACAAGTGTACAATAGTCAATATGCTTCTTTTAATTGTAATTTTGTTGGTTTTAATTTTAAAATTCATAATGTAACTGGTGTTGAATTATGTAATATGTAACATCTATCTAGTAATTTCAAGAGACTAAATTTCTACAAATCAAATTTATGAAGTTCATATACAGTGCAATTTGTCTGCCAACTTAATCAAAGGCTACCATACTTTGTTTATTAATCAATAGTCTTAAAGGATCTAGCACTATACAAAGGATCTAATACTACATCAAGAACGTCAAGCAATGTAATACAATACAATAGGGCACAATACAATATAATATAATACAATAGGGCACAATATAATACGATACAATTGTACATTTCCATGGCACAATACAATACAATATGTTAAGTTTCTTTATTTCTTCACTTTCAACATCGTTTTTATGCAAAAGGTCCACCAGGTACCAAACAAAGAAATATCTATTGATTCCTACTATTTTGGCGGAGATCATACAGCAAACATGATGATTTTCAAGAATAATTCAACCTAATATGACAGACCTTTCAGAGCTTACAGGATATTCCCCTTGGTTAAGGATGGAAGATGGGAGATGGGCGGCGGAAGGAGGCATCACTGCTGCGGTAGAGAAAATAGAATTGGGAAAAGATGAGATGTGAATTAGGATTCATTAGGGTTTGGTGGGTTTAAATAGGTAAATTTTGTTGGTGTTTACAAAAGAGCCCCTGAAAGTTCTTAATATTACAACGTTGGAACTTCATATTACAAAAGAACCCCTGAAAGTTCTTAATATTACAACGTTGGATCTTCATATTACAAAAGAGCCCTTGGAAGTTCTTAATATTATAGGGTGCGAAAAACAATAGAAGCATTGGATCTTCAATTTGGTCCCCAGAGTAGGGCCATATCTATCACTGGATTTGGGTGTTCTATCACGAGATTGCGCCATATCTATTACTAGATTGGGGAGTTCTATCACGAGATCCTTTAGCCGAATGGACGCTTTTATTTTTTTTAATATTTTTTTGTCCCCCATGCACTAGAATCACCATATCCTGACCTTCCATGCAATTTAAAGGAATATCTGGAACCATTTGGATTTTTTGAGTACAAGTTGGGATGAAGCACCAAGAACTAGTTACAAAATCTCTAGTGGCTTAGGAGCTTGTTGAATCTCAAATATTTTCACCAGGATTATACACTACACCCCAAACATGATGGAATAGGGTCCCACATGGTGGGGAAAACAATAGAAGCATTGGACCTTCAATTTGGCCCCAGAGTAGGGCCATATCTATCACTAGATTTGGGTGTTCTATCATGAGATTGTGCCATATCTATCACTAGATTGGGGAGTTCTATCACGAGATCCTTCAGTCGAATGGACGCTTTTATTTTTTTTAATATTTTTTCCGGCCCCCACGCACTAGAATCACCATTATTCCATTACGAGATGACCTTGGAAAAAGTATGGATTTCAAATGTTATAATAAATTATAAAATACCTTTGCGATTGATGGTGTACTGAAATCAACCAAGTTGTATGACTGGCTCGTTCAGGGAAATGGCAGCAAACCTTAAATGACTTAGAGGTTTTATCTAACATTTAATCAATATTTTAGTATTTTCCCGTCAATTAGTCAATCCAATCTAATCACCATCATTATCGATTATCGATATATCCTTCCTCCTTCTCATTTTTCCTTTTTTGTGTAAGAGTGAAGATTCGAAGATCGAAAAGACTGTTCATCTCCTTCTTCTTCTGCTGCTGCTGCTGCTGCTCTTCTTTCGTCTTTCTTCATAGAGTGCATTTGAAAATAAATTAGGATTTTCAATCCACCAATTCAAAAGAAGTCGACAATATGACACCAGAAGACGAGGAGAACGTCAACCCCAGCGTCGAGTCTCTGAAAACTACACAACCCTTGCAAATTATTTCGACGACTAATCACAATGAAAGTTTTATTTATCTCAAGAATTTAGATTCTTAATTTTCTAAAAAATTTTAACATTTGATTTTTGATACATTTCAGGAGTTAAGAGACGACGATGATAAACATAGTAGTAACGATGAAGAAGGAGCGGATGATTATTTTGTTCAAGAAAAAAGGTCTAAGTGCGTAAGATTATGCGAACCCGCAGGTAGAGGAACATGCAGAGGAGGAACAGACGGAGAGACATGAAGTGGAACAGTCGGAGGAGGAGGAAAGGGCGGAGGGATAGGGAATGGAATTCCTGGAACAGGCGGAGGAACAGGATCCTCAATTTGAAGAAGAGGAGGACCTTAGCCTTGGCATCGACTTCTCAAAATTCAATTTGCTCCCTCTTCGCGAACGTGTCGGGTTTTTTCCAAAAGCAAGGGTTACAATCCGTGCTTCATGGAAACGCATTAACCCCATTAAAGCATTCCTGAAAAAGTCGAGGTTAAATTTCAAATTTGTGTTTAGAAAATATATTGACCAACTCCCTCGAGGTTACGTCCGAGGTTTCTCCGGCACACTGTTTCATTATCTCATGTTGTATTCCCTTCCAACGGCGAAACAGAATGAAATTTGGTTCCTCATAGGAGGAAAGCCTGTCAGATTTGGCGTAAGGGAGTTAGCTTCCGCTTTTTCATTCGTTCGTACTTGGTTCAACTTGACAGGGTCTAATTACCGCCTAGCTTAGAATTGTTTTTGAATTATCACCCGTTCGCTATGGTTTGATTCGGGTGCGGAGTTTCTATTTCGTTATTCGGGTCGGTCCGTGGTGCGGGGGATGTGGTGCCTCACGTGCGGGGTGCTACATCCAACATATTTGAAGAAAGAATATAATTAAAGTAATATTACTTGAATATTGCATAACTTATTATTCAACAAAGGACACCTACAAACATCAAAATTTAAGAAGGGGTTTAAACTGATTAACTTCATAAGGATCATTCTGAGGGAAGTTTGAATTAACACTATCCTC
>JBBMKE010400619.1:0-12537 GCA_037834125.1 Lippia alba | reverse complement strand
GAAGTGGGAAGTTGAAGCAAGAGTGGTTTGTGTGGAAAATTTTCAATTTCACCAAGGATATTTAGGTAATTTCACGCATTTTAAGGGGTTTCAAAAAAAGTTGAGGTGAATTGGGGATGTAAAATAGTATTTTTCTGAATTGGGGGTTTTGAAAATGTTATAAACAATAGTAGGGACCATTAACTAATTTCCCGTAAAAATAATACTCATAAAATAATAAATTTATACTTTTCAAATTTTAAAACAATTTTTTTTTATCCATAAGACGACACAAACGACGCAACTAACCACCTACACCCCTTTCCGGCTACTCATCCCACATCAGGAAATCTTCTGCACTCCATTTGCTTCTCTAAAGATATGACGGATTGTCGTCTTTAAAAAAAGCCTTCAATGGAAATAGAAAAAGATATATATTAAAAAAATAATTAAGAATTGTAAAAAAGAAAAACAAACACATAGTATTAAAATTGAAATTCCATCACAAAGAAAATAACAATTTGTTCATAGGATTTTACGTCAAATGAATAATTATGCCCCATTAATTGAGCAAATTCTTCGATTTATTTTTTAAGATAAAAGCAATTGAAAACTCTATTACCCTTTTGAATATTGGAATTTTGTATCCCAAATTTATGCAGTTACCATTCATAATGAGTTCCTTGATTAAGATTCTGATTATAGACGAATTAAGAGATTTAATAATACCAATTTAAGATTTTTTTTAAATATATATGTTTAGCTTCTATATATGAACAAATTTTTTCGACAATAATTAATAAAAATTAAAATAAGTTGTCGAATCAATTATTTATATTTTTTTGGGTTTGGTGGATGAATCGATTAATTTATATCCAAATGCTTAGTTGCACAATTTAATACAAATAAATGCTAAGAATATATGAATAAATTATTCAAGAATAATTTGAGTGTGTCAAATAAAGAATTAATATATATTAATTTAAATACAATCAATTATTTCAATAAATACAAATAATTAAGAAAAAATATTAAAAATTACGACAATGAAAATTTAGAAAAACTAAATAAATCCATAAACTAATAAAAAAATATGAGTCCCCAATAAACGTAAATAAATTTTTTAATTTTTTTCAGCAACAACAATATAAAAAAATAGTAAACAAAATCAAAAATTAAAAATCATTAAAATTGTATGCTTACCGAGAGAAAATATATAAGTATATTTCTGTTTAGAGACAATATATAAGTATATTTCTGTTTAGAGACAATATATAAGTATATTTTTGTTTATAATAAAAATAAGAAATTCTAAATAAGGATACGTAGTTGACTTACTAATTTTAAAAGATTTGATAATTTATGGAGGTAATTGATATGAATTTTGCAAGTTTAGAACAAATTAAAAATTATAATTAATATAAAAAATTAGTGATCTACCAATATTGAATGAGTTATTGCTTAAGTTTATGGGTTCGATTCATATGTTTCTGCAAAGTTCATGTTGCTCTTATATAGTCTGTGTTGTTTGTGTCTTGAATTTTTTTTTCAACTACTCTTATCTGAATCTTTTTGTCTTGACTGATTTTCCGAGCTTTGGCGTATATTCATGGTATAGGGGTCTGCCACAGGGACATCGAACCTTAAAACCTTTTGGTATGCTCTTAACCCTTAAACTAACTTAGCACACTCTATCCCTACAATTTTGATATGTTGTAATCTGTTTTGCAGGTTAATCCTTATACCCTACGACGAGTCAGAGGATGATGATTAGAATATTGTACTTCTACAAAGGTTTTGAATAGAAAGCCCGGGCTTGTCATGTTATGATTTTTTTTTGGTCTTATATTGTCATGTTATGATTTGGTAATGATCCTTTTTTCATGAAACTGTATGTTGAAGCAATAACATATTTGTCAATAAACTCTATGTGATCCTTTTCATTTAGGTGGAGCAAGATTGGAAAGTGAGTAGTGTGGAAAAGAAAGAGTTACTGTCAGAAATTTCAAAGTACAATATATTGGATCTTGAAGGATTACACTTCAGGTATAGTTTTTCTGTTGAATAAACTATTGTAACCTTTCCTTAATAGAGTCATGAATTAATTGGGGCCATTTTTTTATTTTTTCTTGGGATTTTGTTGTAGGCTTCCTTGGCTAATGAATTCACAGTATCCGTAAACTATGTCATGTGGAGTCTGCTGGGAACCTTTTTTTGGTATGTGATTGTATAATGTATATTGTTTATGTCTATTTCCTTAGTGTTTGTTACAGTTCTGACTTTTTGATGGTTGTTAAAGCAACTTCTTTAGGATTAGATTCTCATGGATAAGTTGTGAGGTTTTTCTGTAATTGATGCTCGATTTGATGCATTTGTAGATATTGTTAACTGTTTGGTGGTGTTTTATAAAAGTGAATGATTTATTAATTGTTCGTATATTCGTTTATTGATTTTAATTTGTGGTTGGTATATTCATTTATGTTTCATTATTTTTATGTTGAATACAGGTTTAAAATTATAATTTTTTGGAAAAAAATATAGGGTCTCTTTTTTGTAATTGAATTTGCAAAATATTAAATTTTAATTTGTTTATATTTTTGCAACTGAATTTTGGTTGCAAATAATCATAAGAAAAATAAAAAATTATTTTCCTTTTGCAACTGAATATCGGTTACAAAATCAGTTAATTTTTGTTGACCATTTTTTGCAACAAAGAGTTCGGTTGCAAACTAATTAAATAAAAATTAATAAATTCTTTTTTGCAACCGAATTTCAGTTTAAAAATTGGTTGAAATTTCAAATCCACTATGTAACAAAAAATTCGGTTGCAAATTTCAGTTGCAAAAATTACTTGCCATTGTCAACTTTGCAACCGAATTTTCGGTTACAAATTGGTTTCAGTTTTGTAACCGAAAATTCGGTTGCAAAGTGACGTGGCATACATGCCACGTCTGCGGATTCTCGCAGTTGAAATTCTGTTGCTATTTTGGTTGCAAAAAATTCAGTTGCAAAATTCGGTTGCTAGATTTAGCAATGAAGATTTTTGCAACAGAATTGTTCGGTTGCATTTCGGTTGCAATTCAGTTGCAAAAGGCCCTTTTTCGGTTGCTAATTTGGTTGCTAAATCCATGTTTTCTAGTAGTGTCATTTAAACATAATGGGAGTTATGTTATTTTCACGTTTGTTTTTTTTTTTTAATTTTTTATTTTACTTTCAAGTTGAATGTTGAGGAGCATACACTCACTAATGCCGAGCTTCGACCAATTTGGAGCTCCCACTTGGAAGTCCCGTTTTCTCATACAAATGGTTCGAAAGGGAGATGAGAATGGCTTGGAGAGCCATGCTACTTAGAGATAGATACAAAGATTTTGACAATGATGTGTTAATGATCAAGGACATCAATGACCTAAAGTGGAGATTTATCCACAAAGGGTTGTCGGCGTATGTGCAAGGAGAGACCAAGACCGGATCACTCACAAGAGTTCTGGATCATGTGGTGTATGCGACAGGGGATCAAAGTGGATGGAACAAATATAGTGCTCAATACAATGGAGAAGGTGGCTACAAGCAAAGATGCATCCTTAACGCATGGCGATTCATTACGTTACCGCCTAAGTCGAAATAGGCAGTCGCTCGACCAACAAGTTGAGGATAGAGAAAAACTAACTAGCCGACAAGCCTATAAGAGTTTACTCGAATTGCATCAAGGTTGTCGACCTGAGCCTCAAGGGCAAGTCGAGGGTACATGCATACCTTGTCCTCAACCTAGCCGTATATGCTCCTAACACCCCGTACGGAGGTGGAACCCCCCAGCCGCCTTCAACATTAAATATCTAGATAGTACTACAAATAGTACCTAATATGCATTAAATGCACATTCAGTGTCGTGCCCAACCACCCCAAAACACCAATGTATAAATACCTCTTCATTAATGACACTTGTAAGCATCTCTAATGCACCGACACTTCTAAAAATATCATTTTGCCATGTCGTGTCGTGTCGTGTTGTGTCATGTCGGACACCCATGTCCGACACTTCTCACGTGAAAAATTCTCAAAAAAATCTATGTCGCCGTATACATGTCGTGTCGTGCCCGTATCGCCGTGTCCGTATCCGTACAATATAGGTAAGCATATTAATTACACTTAAATCAAGTTGAATCTCTACCTAGATCGAACACTGACTTGAGTGTCGTAGTATTGTTCTATGATCCAACCTAATCATATCCAAATTGTCCTTCACATCATGTTTTCTCTCATTCTCGCAGCTCGAATCCCAAGTCGAGGACGTTCCCTCAATATAAATTCTAAGTGATTGATCAGTTCCAACTCGACTTCAAGACAGTCGGATATTGGCCAGATAAAAAACAACATTAGATTCTGATAAGGGATAAATTGGGGCTCCTACATGGCCCGCCTGATGTACGCCACGTGGCAGCTGACGCAGACAGATGGATGCCCCCATTTCTGACCCAGTGCTCCTCTCACCAGCGACCTACCCCTTGGAGGAATCTGTCATTCCTGTACCTCATGACTGGGGTCTCGACCTGCACTCCACCCTCGATCGAGGTGGACGGTCGGAAGCAACCTACAGTATTTCGTACGCGAGCATTAAATGCAGATTTTCGCCACCACCACGCGCATTAAATGTGGCCTCGTAAGGACACTGTTGCGGCATCGCTGCAGAGGTGGTACAATACTTTTCCCGCAAATTACTATTTCGGTCACCATCTCAGCTCGCCTTTAGTGGACCATGATTCACACTTCCTGGGAGGTGTACCCGCACACAGTCTTCTCCTATATAAGCCATCTCTACGCAGAGAGGGGGTAAGCTTTCCTGCGCACACTGAATTCATTACTCACTTGCATTCTCGACCCAGACCTAGTCCCCGACTTGAGCGTCAGAGTGCCAAAAAGGGTCCAGCCCCTACATTCTCCTTTTTGGCCATTGAGTTCACGTTTGTTCCTTCCATTTCAATTAAGGAAAACATCAGAGTCCTTTCATGTTATAAATTCTTGGGTGATTCGGAGTTCTAATCTGTCGTCCGCACACATAACCAGATTTTAACACGATCATCTTGGCATCGTCTGTGGGAAACTCTGAACAAAATCCATCACTCTAAGCCTCCGACACTCTCCTTCCCAGCTCATACTTTCCACCATAGTATAGACAAGGCAAGGAAGAAGAGTTATGATGAGAATGGTCAGGAAGTTTTCCCTGATCTAAGCGCGCTGGCGGGCAACTTCCCAACTTAGGCCCTCGGCGCATCAGCTGCTGACAACGTGCTTGTCACGCAGGCACGCATGGTTCTCTCATAGGCGGACCTTACCGCCTACGTGGAGCAATGCCGTGCTGAAGCTCTCCCGGGAGCAAGGGAGAACAGAGAGCCCAACATGCCAGCTCCGCCAAGAGGAAGTCCATTAGCGATTACTCCTCAGAATGCTGCATACCCGACGACACAGCATCCAATGAGGCCAATATCTGGGGATACGCTCTCCAATTCATTTAGGGTCATTACCCCCAATCGCGGGCTATACTCCTTGCTCCTACGGTGTGAGGACAGCACCAAGTCCATCTTGGTGCTCAGATCGAGGAGGGCTTCGATGATAACGGAGCCCAACAACAAAGAGGACGACCTGCCCGACCGAGGCAAGAGCTAGAAGGGGAACGTCCCTCACAGATTTACAGAAACATGCGGGAGGACGACCGCGGTGCCCGACACGTTGCAGGCACTGCGAGTGAGATGGATAGGGACGTTCCGCTCCCAAAAAACGTCCCGATTTTTGGATGCCTGGGGGCCTGGGTCCATCCCGACGCCTACTTGCGGGCAAATAGGGGGCATTGGGTCGGTCTAGCCGATCTAAGGAATCAACTACCTCCGAGACCCCAGTCGTGCCAACAACAACCGCAAGCTGAGGATTACATCAACCCGCAGGAGGAAGTGTTTTCACACGTTTCCCACGGGCCCCAAGCCGACCAAGAAGAATACCACCGCCCTCGTCAAGCGAGGGCCTATAGAAGCAAAAGGGAAGCAAGGTCCCCTTTCTGTGATGCCATTATAGACACCAAGCTTGAGGAGAGGGTCCCCACGAATCTCCCTATATATAGCGGGAATTCGGACCCCATCAAGCATTGTTCCAAGTTTGAAGCCCAAGTCAGCCTATATGGCCATTCCAAGCTAATATGGGCAAAGATTTTCGAGACCACGCTTGAGGGCCCGGCCCAAGACTGGTTTGAGAGGCTCATCCCCACAGCATCCGTGACTATGGGGATCTCTCATGGAAGTTCAAAGCCCACTTCTCCTCCATGTCCAAGGTCAAACTCCCCTCCACCTATCTTTACACCATCGTCCAGGAAGAGGGAGAGAGTTTGAGGCATTTCTTCTCTCACTTCAATGAAGCGCTGGTCAAGGTCGAGTACCCAGACATCGATGTGCTCACCAAAACCCTGCACGCCGCCATCCGACATGCAAAGTGCGCCGATGACATGATCCTCAAAGAACCCAGAACATGGAGGAGGTTATAGTTATCGAACGCAAGTATATGCAGCTGGAGAAGGTCAAAGCCAACAACCAAGCCCAAACCCGAAGGAATGAGAGGAGGGGCAACGAGCAAGCCCGCGACCGCCAACCTCATTCCGACCCACCTCGGTCGGACCCTCACAGGCTCTCCAACAGAATGGAGCAGCGTCTGAAGAGGGAGGCACCCTCAGACAGTGGGGTGAAGAAGCTATACACTTTTCTTGCCTGCCCCATTGAAGAGATCTATGAAGTCATGATCGCGCACTGCTTAAAAAGCCCTAGCAGTTAAAGGAAACCAAGAACTCCAAGGAATCCAGCAAGAGGTGCGCGTACCACATACAGTACGGGCACTGGACCTCTGAATGCATTGCCTTGCGCGAAGAGATTGAAAGGTTGATCCAAGGGGGCCACCTTACTGAGTTAGTCAGAAAGCTGTATGATCGAGCCCAGCAAGCATTCGACCAAGGAAACTCCCCACCCGTCAGAAGAGGGTGCAAGCAGCCACTCGAAAAAATGAACGACGAGGACCAGCAACCTGCCCACCAATGAAATCTTCATGATAGCAGGTGGTCCAGCTGGCAGAGATTCCAAAACAGCCCCAAAGCGATCAAGGAGGGAAGCCGGCCGAGAGCTCTATGGCCCCAAAGAAGTGAAGCACATCGAGCCAGGCAAAGAATGGCTGGAGCAAGAAATCACCTTTAGTGATAGGGAATTTGTACCAGTGATGCCACGGGATGGTACTCTGCCGAGTTATCCGCTGGTAGTCATGCTCAATGTAGCAAAATGTGCCATTCACAAGACTTTTATTGATAGTGGAGCCTCGGCAAATATTATCTTTTACTCTATCTTGCAAAAAATGAATCTGCATGATAAACTTGATTATAAACCCATCCAAACACCCTTAACAGGATTCGGAGGATCGAAGTTTACTCCAAGGGGCGAGTCAAGCTTGTTACCTCTATGGGAAAGTTGCCTAAGAGAGCGACCCAGGTGATCGATTTCTTGGTGGTCGCAAGCCCTTCTGCTTACAACATCATAGTGGGGCGCACGACCCTCATTGCATTTAGGGCTATCCTTTCGGCCTACCACCAGACCATCAAGTTCCCAACCCACACGGAATTGGGGAATTGAGATGCAACATCCCCGAATCCTGGGAATGCTACTTCATCTCCATGGAGAAAGTGAAGCTCCCCAACAAGAAAATCGTCCATCTCCTGCATGTAGATAACTTCATTGACGCCAAGCTGGCTGACCCAGATGATCCTACTGCGGAGATGTGTTCCAAATAGATGACCTCTACCATTGCCAGAAAAAAGAGAAAAATGGATGATGGAAAAATTGCAGCATCCGGGGCTATTGTGCCAGTACACTTGGTTCCCGGCGATGAGGAAAAAACCACCAACATTGGGCCAAACTTAAAGGGAAAACAGCAGTGCATGCTCATACAATTCTTGCACGAAAATGCAGACGTGTTCGCTTGGAGCTCCTCCGATCTGGTCGGTGTTGACCCCAAAGTCATCGAGCACCACTGAACGTGGACCTAAGCTTCCGCCCCTTCAAGCAGCGCCTTAGGGCTAAGAGCGACGAGTGCAATGAAATTATTGAGCAAAAGGTCAACAAGCTCTTAGATGCGGGGTACATCACACCAGTCAAGTACGTGGACTGGTTATGTAATGTCGTCCTGGAAGCGAAAACTCTCGGCAAATGACGAATGTGTCAAGATTTCACTGATCTGAACAAAGCTTGCCCCAAGGACCCCTATCCATTGCCTCGAATCGACCAATTGGTTGACTTCACTACGGGCTGCAAGCTCCTAAGCATGATGGACGCCTTCCAAGGCTATTATCAGATCTACATGGCCCCAGAGGATAAGAAGAAAACCACGTTCCTTATGGTGAAAGGCATCTACTACTTTGAAGTAATGCCTTTCGGATTGAAAAATGCAGGTGCCACCTACCAGATAGGATAAACCATGGAGGTATACATCGACGACATGATCGTCAAGAGCGAGAGAAGGAAGTTGCACCTAAGTGACTTGGGTCGCGCATTCGACCTCCTTCACAAATATCGACTGAAGCTGAACCCGAGCAAGTGCTCGTTTGGCGTGAAGGGAGGTAAATTCCTTGGCTAAATCGTCAGCCAGAGGGGGATAGAAGTGAACCCAGAGAAGATCATAGCACTCAAAAGCATCAACCCCACACCATACGGGACGTCCAACGTCTCGTGGGTCGAATCATTTCTCTAAAAAGGTTCATTTCTCGTTCATCCAAGAAAAATCTCCCCTTCTTCAAGATTCTCGGCAACATCAAGAAGTTCAAATGGACTGACGAGTGCAGTGAAGCCTTTGAGAGGCTCAAAGAGTATCTGGCCTCCCCTCCCCTTCTAACAAAGCCTATCCCTAGAGAAACCGTATACCTGGACTTGGCAGTCATGGAGGAGGCAGTCAGTTCCCTCCTAGTGGCCCTCCGCGATCGGAAACATCTGCCAGTTTACTACGTGAGCAAGATCCTGCACGGATCGAAAGTCCGCTACCTAAAAATTGAGAAGTTCGCCCTCGCCCTGATATATACCTCTAGAAGGCTCAGGCACTACTTCCAAGCCCATTCAATTGTGGTCTTCACCGACCAAGGGCTTCGCTCGGTTCTGGTCAAGCCAGATACCGCAGGACGTATTGCCGAATAGGCGGTCGAACTGGGCCAGTTTGACATCAATTATCAGCCCAGAGCAGCCTACCAGGCCCAGATTCTAGCAGACTTCCTGATCAAAAGGAATGACCCAGCGACGCAAACTGCCCACTCAGTTCTGTGGACCATGTCGGTCGACGACTCCTCAACCTCATGGAGGGAGGGGTGGGGATATCACTGTTAAGCACAGAGGGAGATGAGAATTTTGCCATCTCCCTCGACTTTCCAGCCACCAACAATGAAGCAGAGTACGAAGCTTTAATTGCAGGCCTCAAAGTCGCCAGGGAGCATGGAATAGAAAGAATCTCGGTAACAACAGACTCCCAACTCGTCGCGACCCAGGTTGAGGGCTCCTACGAGGCACGCGAAGATTCCATGATCAAGTACCTGGCTAAAGTCAAGTAGTTAGCCACAGAATTTAAGGAATTCAAGCTACAACAAGTACCTAGAGAAGAAAACACGCGCCGATGCCCTATCCAAGTTTGCTAACGGAATGCGGGGCTCAAAGGATCAAAGCATCACCTACCTTTCAAGTAAGGGCCGGGTGATCGACAGAGAGACTGATATGATATGCTTCATCAACCCAGCAGAGCCATGTTGGCTAGATGAGTACATCTTATATCTCCGAGATGGGACATTACCCACAGACAAGAATGCGGCAAGGCGCTTATGCTACAAAGCAGCAAGCTACTCACTGGACTCTGAGGGCGGACTCTACAAGAGGGCCTTCACATGACCAACCAGGAGATGCCTTCGCCCTTCTCAAGCCTTGGACGTGTTGGAAGAAATCCACAGTGGCCAATGCGGTAACCACACGGGCGGTCGATCCCTGGAAAAGAAAGTATCAAGAAGCGATTTCTATTGTCCCACACTCAACGAAGATGCCAAGGAATACGTCCGCAAATGCGTCGACTGCCAAATACATGCCAACATCCCACACCAGCACCCGACGGAGATGATCTCGGTCGACACAACTGGCCATTCGACCAAAGAGGTATTGATATAGTGGGTCCGCTCCCTCTCGCAATAGGCCAAAGGCGATTCCTGATCGTGGCAGTAGAGTACTTCTCCAAGTGGGTTAAAGCCCAACCCGCAGTGAAAATCACCGACCAATCATCCAGGATTTTTTCTGGCATAACATCATTTACAGGTTTGGCGTACCCAGAGTCCTCATCTGCGATAATGGTACCCAGTTCCAAAGCTCAAGGGCCAGGTCATATTGTACAGACATGGGCATTAGTCAAAGATTCGTCTCCGTAAGACACCCCCCAAGCGAACGGCCAGGTCGAAGTGATCAACCGCATAATCTTTCAGAACCTACAGAGACGTCTAGAAGCCAAGAAGGGTGTCTGGGTCGAAGAACTTGACAGAGTCCTTTGGGCATACAGGACCACACCAAGAACTGCCACGGGTCTAACCCCGTTCTCCATGGTCTACGGATCAGAAATAATGATCCCCGCTGAATTATTGCACCAAACAGCCCGCGTCGCTAATTATCAGCTAGCTAGGAACGCTGAGGATCACGCCTACGAGTTAGACATGGTCGAAGAGCTCCGTCAGAAAGGCTATCAAAGCCAGCAACAGTACAAGGCTACGGTCCCCAGAAGTTATAACAAAGGGGTCCAACCCAGAGCCTTCCAGATTGGCGACCTGGTACTTAGAAAAGTTGAAGTCACCAAGCACGTGGGAAAACTACAACTCAATTGGGAAGGCCCCTACCACGTTTTAGAGATAGGCTGCAACAAATCCTACCTCTTAGAAGATATGGAGGGCAACTCTATCCCGAGATCCTAGAACGCACACAACCTGAAGAAGTTCTATGTATAAAAGTTGCGTCTCCCTTGTAAATTTCCCTTACTTTGATGATAAGTTCAATAATGAAAGTGGCTTCCAGTCAATCTGGATCCCTTTTATCTTAATCAATATTAAATCTCTCAAGATTAATTCGGTCAATCCGGGCTCGTCTTAGAATCCTACTGAAGGGGCTTCCAGTCAATTTGAATTCTCTCTCAAAAGTTAGTGTCTTTACACTTATAGATCTAAGTTTGGGTTAATTAGGTTAAGAATCCTACAGAAGGGCCTAACATCATTACACTTATCATTCAAACATTCGAAAATATAAGCAACTAAAAGCGACCCAGCGCTTGGGTCAACCCCGAGCCAAAAGTTGTGCAGAAAAATTAAAGGGAATTTTCATTGAAGTGAAGAGGGTCTAAACCCAGAATTACATAGTTCGCGAGGGCCCAACCCCTCTAATAAGAACAAAACATGGAAAATGAGGTACAAAATTGGGAGATACAAGAGTGCATGAATCAAGAGTTCGGTGCTTCATCTAGATAATTGATCGAGCCACCGGACGTTGCTTCTGTCTCACCTGTGGCTGACAGAGTTCTCACGTTCAGCGGCTGAGGATTTTTGATCGGGATTGGCACTGGTGGGTTCCGAGCCGCCACTTGTTCTTTCTCCAAGTCCGAGCCCGCAGGAATTTTCGGCAATGGCACACGGAGAGCAGCTAGCATCTCAGTCTATCAATCGTGTTGGCCGCTACTTTCAACTTTAAAACTAGCCAGCAACTGCTTCTGGGACTCCTCTAAGCTGACCCAAGCTGTCATCTCCAAATCCTCGAGGGTCGGATTCTCCCCGTCCTCCTTCTTATCGGTCTAAGAGACGGTCCAGCTGTAAAAAACTTTGGACGAATCCAGCTCCTACTCCTCCTCCTCAGCCTCAGCTACCTCCGCCGGGAAGTCTAATGCCATCTTGTTCTCCTCCTCGACCTGCAGCTTCTCCCGGGCAATGGATTCTTCCAGGGGCCTCACGCGCTCATTGAACTATTCCAGCAACACCTCAGGAATGTACGGGGCCCCCAATCCTATCTTCGTGGTATCTAGCAGGAGATTATGTGGGAGAGGATGGTAGCGGTGGACTTGGGACAAGCACTTGAAGAAACCAAAATCCAAATCATTCACAGCCAATGTCCCACCAACCGTCTCAAAGACATCTGAGTTGATGAAGTCCCAGACCGCCTAATCGCGGATCGACTGCAACTGCTTATCCATGTGCCAGAACGCACACTCAACCTTGTAGTCCCTGCCGGCACTGTGTCCCTCAGACCAGCCTTCCCTTTTTCCGGCCTTGAAGGCCCTCTTACATGCATCTTCTCTTTCCTTCTCCTTATTTTCAAGAAGACTGTGCGTAGAGGCTAACTTGTTAGGAATAGTGCCCTAGAAAGCCGATTGAAATATCCGCTTTGTACTTTTCCTTGTTGTAATCACAGACAATCTTTGAATAAAATAACGAATTAAGGCTACACTTCTTTATATGCTCTTGTTTGGGTTTGCGATTTACTTTAACTG
>JBBMKE010400587.1:0-12540 GCA_037834125.1 Lippia alba | reverse complement strand
TTCGGAAGGGGGTGCTCGATCAAGGTATTAGGAATGGAGGGTGTTCTCAAATGAATCTTGTATCTTTTCTTAATAGTGCGGGGGTTGAGGAATGAGGATGATCTACCTTGCCAAAGAACCCTTAATTGATTATTGATGTGTGCTTATTGCACCCAAGAAACCTGCATTTTGAGATCATATGAATGATAGAGTTAAAATAAATGATCTGACATTCAGATCTTTTTACATGATACATGAATACGTATATAATCATATAGATATCACGTTAGAATTTTTTTTCTTTTAATTTTTCATATAAAAGTATCAAATATTATATCCAATACAATACGACAAAATAAAAAATTTGCTATGAAAGCAAAACACACATATCTAATATCAGCAAACTTAATTTAACTTGATTTAACGTCACTGTCATGCGGAAAATTCTAGCCCAGACCCAGCTTGGCCGGACCAAACCAATTAAAATTTAAGGTTATTGTCATCTACTATTTCCTTTTAGGTCAATCAGGACAAACATATTGCCATTCGATCATATGGTTGAGATAATTAGCGATGGCCTCCGAATTATTATGAAGAAAATATGAATTCTCTATAAAATTTGAAAAATTATGAATTTCTCCCGACCTATTATTTACTTTGTTAATTAAATTTAACCAAATTTTGTCAGTTAAAAGTAAAATCAAACCAAACTGTACAAGAACGATTCGGTTTTAGTTTGGTTTTCTGAAAACCGAAAACTTTGGTTAACTAAATCGAATTTTCGAATAAGCCCAAACATACCGGATGAACACCCCTATCTAAAGTTTATAGATCTATTTTTTTTCCTTGTAAATACTGAACAAGCATGTTTATATTGAAATGTTATTCATTGTATTTAAAATAAATGCGTTAGAGATCACAAACGATTGAATATTTACTTAAATATTTATAATATATATTTTTTTGTAAATTTAATATATTGACCGATGTTGATGTTGGGTTACGATTTTCTATTTCGAAAAAAAAATTTGTTATTTCAAATGAATAAAATTCAAATAAACTTATACAAAATATACGTCAAATTAAGATATAAACATAATATGGAATCTGTAATTTTCTTTTAGCATATTTCATATAAATAAATATGCATGAACTATATAGTTTAATTCATACTTATAGATAAAATATAAATTATAAGTAAAATAAAAATATTAGATCAAATTACAAATATTTAATTTCAAAAATATAAATTTAACAAAAATTACATATATACAATTAATTATACTTTCAATATTATTATAACATACCCAATGATATTTAATCAATGCATATGCATTGGGCAAATGGGCACCATCTCGTTAGCTTCGCTCTACAGTCATATTTTGTCAGACAGAAAACAAGAAAACATCCAACCAATATGTTTCCGGCGGGATCCGAACCAAATCCCCGCCGCCACGTGGTGGCGGCGCCGTATCCCGGCCGCGGCCACATAAATCCGATGATGAATCTCTGCAAACTTCTCACCATCAACGCCAAAACTGACCTCCTCATCACCTTCGTCATAACAGAGGAGTGGCTCGGCTTAATCGGCTCAGAGGAGAAGCCTCCAGGAATTCGATTTGCTACAATACCTAATGTTCTGCCGTCGGAGCTCGAACGTGCTGCCGATATGACCGGCTTCCTTGATGCTACTCAGACGAAGATGGCGGAGCCGTTCGAGCGGCTGCTTGACTGGCTTGAGCCGCCGGTGGATTTTATCATTGCTGATACCTTCTTGAACTGGGCAGTAGATGTTGGGAATCGGAGGAATATCCCGGTGGCGTCGCTATGGCCGATGCCGGCATCTGTTTTCTCGATACTTTATCATTTTGACCTCGTCCGTGAGAACGGACACTTTCCCTTTGATGTATCAGGTGAGTGTTTTTGGACTAGCAGAAATGGTGGATTATGTGTTTGACTTACATTAGAGAAGGATGGGAATAGTAACATATCAGTTTCATGTTTTACTTTGAAGATGTGAATTTGATTTGTAAAGAAACAAGTCTTGCTAATGCACTTTGTTTGAATGTGTGGCAGAACGAGGTGAAGAACGAGTTGAGTACATCCCTGGCATTGCTTCAATCCGTCTAGCTGATCTTCCTTCGCCGATTCTCCGGAAAGACCAACGCCGCCTCCGCATAGTTCTTCGTATTTTCCCCTTTGTCCGGAAGGCACAATATCTCCTATTCAACTCCACCCTTGAGCTCGAACCTGTTGTTTTTGATATCTTAAAAGACAGAGTTCATATCCCCATTTACACTCTTGGCCCGATCATACCTCATTTCAATCTTGCAACGAGCACCCCTTTTGCGTATTCCGAATGGCTGGACTCTCAGCCTCCCGCTTCGGTTTTGTATGTATCTTTGGGAAGCTACGTCTCTGTTTCACGTGCCCAAATTGACGAAATTGCGGATGGTCTGAGGGAGAGCGGCGTTAGGTTCCTATGGGTGGTGCGGGGGGAGGCCACGAGGCTGCATGAGAAATGTGGGGATGTTGGTAGGGTAGTGCCCTGGTGTGAGCAGTTGAGGGTGTTATGTCATCGGTCTGTTGGTGGATTCTGGACGCACTGTGGGTGGAACTCGACTATGGAAGGTATTTATTCTGGTGTGCCATTGATTACTCTTCCTATATTGGCTGATCAGACGACTATAAGCAAGCATGTGGTGGAGGACTGGAGAATCGGGTGGGATGCTAGGCGAGAGGTTAGACCTACAAGTGGTAATCTGCTTGGAGGTGTGGAAATTTGCGAGATGGTGAAGATGTTCATGGATTTGGAAAGCCTGACGAGGAGAGAAATGGAAAGAAGGGCGAGAGAACTTTCGAGGATAGTTCGGAAGGGGGTGCTAGATCAAGGTATTAGGGATGAAGGGTGTTCGAGGATGAATCTTGGATCTTTTCTTGATGTTTTGGGGGCTTGAGTGAGGAATCAGGATAATTCACCTTGTTGAGAACCCTTAATTGATGTGTGCTTATTGTATTGAAAGAAATCCACATTGATCATATGATTGATTACATGTTTTATTTCTTCTTATTTCACTCGTTCAACGAACAAAAAATCTCTTAGTCATTTCAGAAAACAAGCACTTTCATCTTTAAGCAAGAATATTTAGCCTATATTGGAACAAATAGGGAATAATGTTTCATGTTTATTTAAAGAATGAGGAGGTATTTTGATAATTAAAAAAATTCACTGGTGGTTTGCAAATTAAAAATCAAGAAATCTTTTCATATCTCCCATGTTTGAATTTTCTAATAATCCAGCTATAAATATATATATAAATGAAGTCGTGGCCGCCTTGCTTTACTCAAATTTATTTTATTCTTTTTCAATATTCTTGCAACTTTTGTGACTCAACTTGATCAATAGTATTTTGTGGTTTACATTGAATTGAGACTTTTGAGAGAAAATGCTTGTTTCCGTCATCATTAAAGAGCTCGGAATTGGATCAATAAAACCATATTAATATCGACCACCAATATCTCCATGGTGGCCCTCTCCACCGCAACCCTCCAACTTGATGATATGGATGGCTTCGTCACGGCCGTGATGACCAAAATGGATGAGCTGTTCGATCGGCTTCTAGACGAGCTAACCCTACCGGCGCCACCGACACTTATCATAGCCGACGCCTTCTTGCCGTGGGCGGCTGAGGTGGCGACGAGGAGGAATATTCCGGTGGCGTACATGTGGAGTATGTCGGCCTCGGTTTACACGGTGTTTCACCATTTTGACCTTCTAGTTCAGAATGGACACTTTCCTATTGATTTTTCAGGTAACTTAAATGAATTAATTATGGGGTTAGGTATCCTTTAGTGTGTTTTTATTTAATGATAAAAAAATAAAACTTGGGGAACATTATTAGGTTTGTTTGATTGACGTTGAAATTATTATTATTTTTTTGGTGGAATGTTGACGTTGAAATTAAACAACTTAAATTCATACTTTCTTACGTTATTATTTGATTCAAGATTTTGTGTATTTACATGTCAACATTTTCATATTGTAATAATTACTGAGAATAATTTATTATCATAAAGTAATAATGAGAAAATTAATCCAAAAATTCATATTTTGTGAAATTAGCGATTTGAGTTCCATATATAGTATAAATAGTAAAAAAATCAAGCATGATTATGGAGAACTAGATATACATAAAAAGTTTTTGTGAAAGGACTAACGACCCTGCTAAAAATTCTAGTCTAAATCCTTCGATTGAACCTAACTAATTAATTTTAATCTAAATTTTTCGATTAAACCTAACTAATTATAATGATAAACATATTATACTTATTACTTGACTTGTCATTTTTCTTAAATTTTTCATCAACTGCATGATAATAATAAAATAATCGTTCCTTGTTACACCGATTTGGATGAACAAAATTGATACTAAAATTACCCTAAAATTATGTGTACAATCATTGACGGAGCCACATTCCGGAACAAGTGGAGTTTTATTTCAACGTCAACATTCCACCAAAATTACTGTGAGCAGAGATGGAGACAGCCGGCATGATCGTTGAAATTATGTGAAATTAATATCATTAGTAATTACATTTAGTCCCAAAATTAAATAGGATAATAACAAATGATATTCCACTTTTACAAATATACTTATATGTGTGTTTTTGAGTAAAACACAGCGAGTAACACTTAATTAAAATATGAAATCGGATGCCATCGATATGTTCCTATTTCAACGAGAATCCTGTCTCCGTCTCTGCTCACAAATACCAATCAATTGGCAAATTGTAAGCTCTTCTCTTTTATGAATTTTCGCAGCCAATGGAGATGCAATAGTAGACTACATATTGTAATTGAGGGGGGTGTTTTGTAATTTCCCAAACCATATTTGAAGAATTGTATTTTACCGCCATAGAGATGGGTAGTTAGCGTCTGTTTTTCTTCCAGCTTGCATAGTGACACGTGGCATGTAATTATTGGCTGAACTCATGTATATATTTCCATCTCTACACATGCAGAGCTCAGTTAGTTGAATGAAGAAGAAAATTTGCTCACGTTTGTTCACATTTTGTGCTCTCTGCATTTCTAATACTACATTCCAGGGCTCTCTCCAACTCGTCTCATGGATCTTCCAACACTCTTGAGAGACGAGGAAAAGGCTCCAATGTACATGAAGATGCTCCCACAAGAGTCTAAAACAAAATACCTCATCTTCACTTCCATATATGAACTCGAATCTCAGGTTCTTGATGCTCTCAAGCAGAAATCTGGATTTTCAATCTACAACATTGGCCCTGTCACTTCATATGTCAAGCTCCAAGACATGTTCGACTCCAATCTTGATCATGAAAGCAGGGCTGCCTACTTGAGATGGCTGGCCCTTCAGCCGCACGACTCGGTTCTATACGTTTCTCTCGGTAGCTTCCTGTCGGTTTCGAGGGCCCAAATGGATGAAATCGCTAACGGGTTGCGCCGGAGTGGCGTTAGGTTTTTGTGGGTGGCTCGTCGTGAAACGTCTCGCTTGCAGGTGATTTATTTGAATTATTTATATTTTTTTCCTCGAAAATTAGAAACAGTGGTAAAATTTGTACTATTCCTCTTATATATCATGTAACCAGGGTTTAGATCTCTTATTTCAGTTTTGACCTGGTACGGTAAAAGAAATAATATATTGAGGGGTTCTTTAGTAATATTTATTTTGTAGACTATATTACAATTTACCTAAACAATGTTTAATTACACAAAATTAATAATTTTTTCTTTAATACGTAGGAGATGTGTGGGGAGAAGGGGTTGGTCGTGGCGTGGTGTGATCAACTCAATGTCCTATCTCATCCCTCTGTCGGGGGTTTCTGGTCGCACTGCGGGTGGAATTCGACTAAAGAAGCCGTGCTGACTGGTGTGCCAATGCTCACTTCACCAATAATAATGGATCAAGTGCCTAACGAGAAGGCAATCGTTGAAGACTGGACGATCGGATGGAGAGTGTTGAAGGAATTCGACGGAGAAAACTTGGCGAAGGGTGACAAAATTGCGGAGGTGGTTCGGAGGTTTATGGACTCGGAGAATCCGGAGAGGGAAGAACTCACAAGAAAAGCCGAAAAACTGAAGAAAATTTGCAAAAAAGAATTTGAAATTGGCCAATCTTTCAAAACCAACATTGATGGCTTGATCCAATCAATCCTGGAAAATAGTTCTTATACATATTAGGAACAACAATATTAGTCATAGATAACACGAGTGAAATCACATTAGAGGAAACTTTATGCCATTCTCAGTACTGATGGAAACATCATATGTTAATGGAAATAAATTAAAGGTAAGTTTTTATATATTTATCTTCCCTGATTTTTTTTTTGAAGCTTATCTTCCCTGAAGTTTAATCCTCTTAGTTATAGATCGGATAATTTTAGTCGAAACTTGGTTCGGTCAAATTGCAATAACACTATCCCAACGGCTATATTGCAATATCTCAAAAAAATTATAAATAAGTACATAATATTTGCTTTCTATAGCAAAACGATACATATCTTTCATGAATTACACAGAACAGTCTCCGAGAATATCTTGGTCATTTCACCAATAATAATAAAATAGCAAAGGATATTTTGGAATGATGGTCAGAAACATAAAGGAACCTCTGACGAAATCGAAACATATGAACTATATGATAAAATTTAAAAGAATTAAAGATTAAATTATAATTAAGTCTAAATTGAATGTGATCAAATATAATTCTCCCATTATAAATATAATGCACTTACATTTAGCATTTGATTATTTTGTTTTTTTAAAAGGTGTCGGAAGAATAAACTAAACTAGCAAATTTTTAAATCTTCCGCGACAAAAAAGAGAAATTATATCTGGAAATCATACTCCTCATCAAAATATTAAGTCTCAAGTAATATGCTACTTTATATTCAACTTCCGGAATGTGCGAAAGTATCACTTCCGGAATATGCGAAAATATCACATTGATATCATCTATTGTCATATCAAATTCCGACCGATCCACCTCGCTTGACTAAAGCTTTCGGATCAAATCGAGATCGCTTTTCAAGGAAATATCGCCAAGGGAGGAAAGGTTCTCCTCCATACTCTTGGTCTAACGTTCGTCGTTCTTATTTCCAAAAACTACTCCATCTAACTCAATATTCGCCTAACCCGTTTCCGAGTTCTCACTATCATGTGTGTCATCCGTCTGATTTGATTCCTGAGGTAGGTGCAGTCATACGTAAATGATACCAGAGATAGACACTTATCCACCTCAATATCGGGAGGGACACCCTACATTATACTTCTCGAATATCTGTACTCAAATCATATCCAACTAATGATGGTATCCGTCGTAGATCTAAGAACTTAAAGAAAGTAAAATTACTCTCATATAAAAGAAATAATCAATAATAAAAGAAGATGGAGAAACGAACAATAACATAAAAATATAGAGATCTAGATCCGTTTGTGACATTCATCTACGCGAGAACGACTTCTTTATGTAGAGGTTTTTATAAAAGAAATAAGATCTATGTCGATAGCAATTTAATTATTTAAAGTCCTCAAAAAAAGTGGTAGGCCACTATAAAAGTCCAATAATACAACAATGGTGGAATTGCCATATGACCACACAAGCGGATCCCTAAAAACCAGGCCCGAATTCACACAAAAGCCGCCATGGCCCGATCCAAACTTCAGCCATCTCCGCCGCGCCATGTGGTGGCGATGCCGTACCCCGGCCGCGGCCACATAAACCCCATGCTCAACCTCTGCAAAGCAGTGGCCGAAAACAGCGCCGGCGCGGACATCCTCATAACCGTCGTGGTCACGGAGGAGTGGCTCGGCCTCCTCCGATCCGCGGAGAAGCCGAAAAACGTCAGATTCGCCTCTATCCCCAACGTCGTGCCATCGGAGCACGTCCGCGGCGACGATCTCAACGGCTTCGTCACGGCGGTGTTGGCCAACATGGGAGAGCCTTTCGAGCGGCTTCTCGACGAGCTAAGCCTCCAGGCACCGCCGGCGGTGGTTATAGCCGACGCGCTGCTGCCGTGGGCGGCGGAGGTGGCGGGGAGGAGGAATATTCCGGTGGCTCACCTGTGGCCGATGTCAGCGGCGGTGTACACTGTGTTTTACCATTTTGATCTTCTGGTGGAAAACGGCCACTTTCCCGTTGATTTGCCGGGTAATTTTGAAAGTTTTTTTTTGGTGATTGTTACATTTATATGTTTGTTTAAATAATACAAATATTAAATAAACTTAGAAAAATTAAAAAATTGAATTACACTTAATTTCAATTTAGATGGATAATTATATGTTATATTTCATATTTAGATATAATTACACCTAGTAATTCTCTGTACAGTCGATAAGCGTGGGAATAAAATAAATTAATACAAATTAAATTGTTCATCTTAATATAAATTTAATAGTTATATATTAATAAAAAATAATTAAAACATAAAATAAAAAATAAATAAAAATAAAAACAATATTAAAAAATAAAATAAAAGTGAAGTCAGAGAAAAGTGAGATTAATAGATAATAATTAATTGATAAACGTTCTTAGTGTTGGAGAAAAATAAATTAATTAAATAAAAAAAGATAATATATCTTATTTTTTATTTAATTTTTTTAATTATATGTAACTCAAGTGTTATGTATTAATTATGTAAAACTCTAATATAAAATATATATTAATCATATAAAACATAGAATATATTTATAAGGTAGTGTAATTAAATTTTCTTAAAAAAATATAAGTGTAATTATATCTGAAAAGAGTAATTATTTATAATTATCAGGTTTATTTAAAAACAAGAAGTCATTAAGTCAAATTGAAAATTAAGTTTGGTTGAACGTTGAATACGATTAAAGAAAAAATAAAGACAAGGGCATAAAGACATTTTTGGTGTGGAAAAGAGCACCAAATAGTTGTTTTCTGTTTGTTTTTTCCACTTAGATCTAGGTTTGGACCGTTTGGTAGATTCGTAAATCACAATAATTATTAGTTTGAATTTAATTTGAACAAAATACGTAACAAGACGACTAATATTTTGAAAATTTTAAAGAGAGTAATAAATCAATTATATCGGATTTAGATTAAAAAATTCACATAAACCAAAGGCTCACCATGACGGTGTAGATTGAATTTGATTCAATTTAATTAATATCCCTATATTCCGTTTATTCGGCACTTTTTTGTATAATTTATCTAAAGAAAAATGAATCACATAATGATGAAGATTAACACATAATTTACCCTTGTTTTTTCATCCATTTTTTTATAAGAATTGTGGTTAAAAAATTATTACAATAAATATATAAGAAAACTCAAGTAGAAGTTTATTAAATATTCAATTGGGAAAATTAATTACTCTGAGAAATTGCAGACAAATTCTAACTCCGTGACTGCACTTCTCTTTTACGGATTTTCACAGTTAATGGAGATGCAATAATAGACTACATTCCCGGACTCCCTCCAACTCGTGTTAGAGATCTTCCAGTTCTCTTGAGAGACGAAGAAATCACCCCAATATTCATGAAGATACTCCCACAGGAATCTAGCACTAAATACCTCATTTTTACCTCCATATATGAACTTGAATCCCAAGTTCTTGATGCTCTCAAGCAGAAATCTGGATTTTCAATCTACAACATTGGTCCTGTCACTTCGTATATCAAGCTCAAAGACATGTACAATCCCAGTACCTTTAGTAGCAGCCATGAGGATGATCATGAACACAGTGTTGGCTACTTGAGATGGCTGGACCTTCAGCCACTCGGCTCGGTTCTATACGTCTCACTCGGAAGCTTCCTATCGGTTTCGAGGGCCCAAATGGATGAAATTGCTTGCGGGTTGCACCGGAGTGGCGTTAGGTTTTTGTGGGTGGCTCGTCGCGAAACATCCCGATTGCAGGTGATTGTTTAGTACTTGTTTTTACCTGTCCTTGCAATTATTATTATTATTATTATTATTATTATTATTATTATTATTATTCTTTTTTTTTAACTCGAAACACTGGTTTGATAACGGTGATTATACCTCCGGGAAAATATAAAATCGGGATTCCTCCCCCAAACTTGCATTTTTTGAACTCTACTTTTTTAGCAGCAAATCTGTCCTTTAACTCTAAAAAATTCACATTTTTGAGTAAATTCTCGTTAGAAACATAACATGTGTACCGGAAAAATGAAGTGTATGCCGCGTGCATTTTTCTTAATGTTTTTTTATTAGCTCATATTGATGTGGCGTACACGTCTAGTCTCCTTCGTAAATGTCATGTTTATGGCGAGTAGTTACCTGAAAATGCTAATTTCTTAGAGTTAGATGGCGCACATGAGGCCAGATGAAATATAGTCTCTAAGAGTGGAGGAGAGTTGGTATCCCGATTTTATATTTTAATCGACAAAAATTGCAAAACTACAAAGATTACATATATACCTTAACTATATTTTGGCACTTAAAATAAAATTTAGGAACCTTAATTAGGACAATTTGATTTGTTATTGAGTCAATCCCCATTCATATAAAAATTTTCGATCTTTAATAATATTTCCTCAAAGTTATATATTTGTTAATTAATAATGTAGGAGCTGTGCGGGGAGAAAGGGTTGGTCGTGCCATGGTGTGATCAACTAAGGGTCCTATCTCATCCCTCTGTCGGGGGATTCTGGTCGCACTGTGGGTGGAATTCGACTAAAGAAGTCGTGCTGACGGGCGTGCCCATGCTCACCTCACCAATACTAATGGATCAAGTGCCTAACGCGAAGGCAGTCGTTGAAGATTGGAAGATCGGATGGAGAGTGTTGAGGGAATTCGATGAAGAAAACTTGGCAACGGGTGACGGTATCGCAGAGCTTGTTCGGAGATTTATGGACTCGGAGAATCCAAAGAAGGAAGAAGTCACAAGAAACGCCAGAAAACTGAAGAACATTTGCCAAAAAGAATTTGAAATTGGCCAATCTTTCCAAACCAACATTGATGGCTTTGTCCAATCAATCCTGAAAAATAGTTCTTGATGCACAAATGTCAGAAATGACTGATAATAAATCTTATAGACAACACTTGCGTAATATTGCTATTTGAAAATATTAGTTCGTTCGAGGGGATTCTAGAAGGGCTAAGCCTCCCCCCGGCTGTGATCATAGACGATGCGTGCTTGCCTTGGGCGGGTGCGGTGGCAGGTAGGAGGAATATTCTGATGGCTTACCTATGGAGCATGCCAGGGTCGGTGTACACGTTGTTTTACCATTTTGAGCTTATGGTGAAGAATGGACACTTTCAGGTTGATTTGTCAGGTGAGTTGTATGTAAAAACTGTTTGGTTTGAGGGATTCTATTGGGGTGGTTGGGGAGGTTGATGTAATTTCTCAAACCTCAAGAAGTTTGTGTGATCCTGCTAAATCTCGAGGTATGTATGTGTAATATCCAGTGATCTTCGCAGTTAACGTCAATGCTATGGTGGACTACATCCCGGGGCTCTCTCCAACTCGTCCTGAAGATTTTCCACCAATATTGAGAGAAAGAAATCACATATAGTTTTTCTTTTTCTTTATTTTTTAACACAAGTACACCCAAGTAGTTAGAGAGGTTTGGATCCAGAACATTGGTTTCGAGAAACAACCCTCGAACCACTTGGATCAATCCTTTTTGGTAGAAATCAAATCTAGTTTCATGAGAATACTCCTGCAAGAATCCAACACAAAGTACCTCATCGTTTTTTGGTTGGAGACAAAGTACCTCATCTTCAATACAATAAATGAACTTGAATCTCATGTTCTTGATGCTCTCAAGAAAAAATGTGGATTTTCAATCTACAACATTGGCCCTGTCACTTCATATTTGAAGCTCAAAGACCATACAATTCGACTCCAAATGAGAATTATTATTTCTCTTATGAATTTTGTCTTTCTGTCTTTCGGATAAAATTCTGATTCTGTCGACACTGAGATTCTCTTTAACGAATTTTCACAATTAATGGAGAGAGCTAACAACCCCAAAAACCCTATGTTATTCGAAATCTTCACCAAAAATCCTATGAAAAAAAAATACTCCAAAAAACCCTGACTTTTGTGAAATAAATTCACCGCCCCCTATCACTATTTGGTCAACGAAAAAGGGTAAAAATCCCATTATACCCTTATAACTTATAATAATTATATATATATATATAATATAATAATTTTATAAAATCTTATTTAATAAATACATAATACATATTAATAAAATAACAAATTTATTGAATTAATAATTATATATAGATATATATATATATAATATACATAATATAATATAAAATAATGCATATAATATACAAAATACGTATAATTTATATGTATATACATATAAACACAAACGCAGTACACATGTATATTCAATCTCGTCTCCAAGCCACCACACCGCCGCTGCCTGCTCCAAGCCACCACACCGCTGCCGCCTGCTCCAGGCCATCACACCGCCACCGGAGACATCGTCTTCACAGTTAGAACTAAGAGTTTGTGAATAATTTTGTATTCATTGATTTCTGTATGTTAAACAATACAACGGGTTTACAAATAAAT
>JBBMKE010400569.1:0-12543 GCA_037834125.1 Lippia alba | reverse complement strand
TTATTACTCAAAGATTGTTTGTGATTTTACAAGGAATAAGTAAAGCACTAATGCTTTCAGGGCACTATTCCTAACAGGAGGCTCTCACGGCTGCAAGAGAAAACAGGGAGCCTAAAATGCCAGCTCCACCAAGGGGTAGTCCGCTCGCGATCACACCCCAGAATGCTGCCTATCCGACGGCACAGGGCTCGGCGCCGACCATGGCCTATATTCTCCCATAGCAACCCCTACAGGCCAATATTTGGGGGTACCCACCCCAATTCATATAGGGCACTTATCCCCAACCACGAGCTATCCTCCTAGCTCCAGCGTTGGGAGGCCAGCACCAAGTCCATCTTGGTACTCCGACCGAGGTGGGAGTTAGAAGAAGAGCGTCCCTCGCAGATTTACAGAAACATACGAGAGGACGATCACAGTGTCAGGCATGTGGCAGGCACCGTGAGCGAGAAGGACAGGGATGCTCCGTTCCCAAGGAACGTCCCGATTTTCAATCACTTGGGGGCTAGGGTTCACCCCGACGTCTAGTTGCGAGCCAACAGGGGACACTAGGTCGGTCCAGCCGACCTAAGAAATCAGTTGCCCCCAGACCGCAACCCCGCCAACAGCAGCAGCAGAACGAAGATTACGTCGACCCCTAGGAAGAAGTATCTTCGTACGTCCCCCCAGGACAGGCCAACCCACCAACCTAGAGGAGTGGCTCCGCCCTCGTTAAGCGAGGGCCTACAGAAGCGAAAGGGAGGCGAGATCCCCCTTTTGTGATGCCATCATAGACGCCAAGCTTGAGGATAAGGTCCCCACGAATATCCCTATCTATAGTGGGAATTTTGACCCCATCAAGCATTGTTCCAAGTTTGAGGCCCAAGTCAGCCTATACGGCCACACAAAGCTGATATGGGCAAAGATTTTTGAGACCACGCTCGAGGGCCCGACCCAAGACTAGTTCGAGAGGCTCGCTCCTCACAGCATCCGCTACTACAATGACCTGTCGCGGAAATTCAAAGCCCACTTCTCCTCCATGTTCAAGGTCAAACTCCTCTCCACCTACCTCTACACTATCGTTCAAGAGGAAGGGGAAAGCCTGAGACACTTCTTTTCCCGCTTTAATGAGGTGCTGGTTAAAGTTGAGCACCCCGACATCGACGTGCTCACCCTAACCCTCCACGAAGCGATCCGGCACAAGGATTACGCCGATGACATGATCCCCAAAGAGCCCCAGAACATGGAGGAGGTCATGGTCATCGCACGTAAATACATGCACCTGGAGGAGGTTAAGGCTAACAATCAGGCTCAGGCCCGGAGAAATGAGAGGCGGAGCAACGAGCAGCACCGCGATCGCCACCCCCATTCCGACCCACAGCGGTCGGACCTTTCCCCGTCTCTCCAATAGGATGGAGCAGTACCTGAAGAGGGAAGCACCTTCGGGCAGTGGAGTGAAAAAGAATTACACTGCCTTGGCCTGCCCGATCGAGGAGATTTACGAGGTCATGGACCGCGGGCTACTCAAAAAGGCCAAACAGCTAAAGGAAACCAAGAAAGCCAAGGAGTCCGACAAGAGATGTACCTAGCACATGCAGTATGGGCACTGGACCTCCGAATGTATCACCTTGCGTGAAGAAATTGAGAGGTTGATCTAAGGGGGCCATCTAATCGAGTTCGTCAGGAAGCTGGACGACCACGCCCAGCAAGCATTCGACCGAGGAGACTCCCCACCCGCCAGGAGAGGGCGCTAGCAGCCGCTCAAAAAGATGGCTGACGAGGACCTACACAACCTACCGACCAATGAGATCTTCATGATAGTAGGCGGCCCAACTGGCGGAGAGTCCAAGACAACCTGCAAGTGATCCAGAAGGGAGGTTAGCCAAGAGCTTTATGGCCCCAGACAAGTGATGTACATCGAGCCAGGCAAGGAGTGGCTGGAACAAGAGTCTCTTTTAGTGACAGGGATTTTGTACCAGTGATGCCACGGGACGGCACTATGCCGAGTTATCCACTGTTAGTCACGCTTGATGTAGCTAACTATGCCATTCACAAGACACTTGTTGATAGTGGAGCCTCGGCAAACATTATCTTTTACTGGACTTTGCAAAAAATGAACATACATGATAAACTCGACTATGAACCGATCAAAACACCTTTGACGGGTTTTGGGGGTTAAGATGTCTACTCCAAGGGACGAGTCAAGCTCATTACCTCTATGGGAAAATTGCCCAAGAAAGCCACCCAACTGATCGAGTTCCTGGTGGTCGAAGGTCCCTCAGCGTACAACATCATAATGGGGCGCCCTGCCCTCATTGCATTTAGGGCCATCATTTCGACCTACCATCAGACCATCAAGCTCCCTACCCCACACGGCATTGGGGAATTGAGATGCAATATCCCTGAATCCTGGGAATGCTACTCCATCTCCATGGAGAAAGTGCAACTTCCCAACAAGAAAGTCGTCCCACTCCTGCGCGTAGATGACTTCATCGATACTGAGCTGGTTGATCCAGATGACCCTATCACAAAAATATGCTCTAAGCAGATGACCTCAACCATTGCCAGGAAAAAGAGGAAGTTGGACGACGGGAAGATTGCGGGTGCTGGAGCTATCGTGCCTGTGCACTTGGTTCCCGGCGATGAGGAGAAAACCATGAAAATCAGGGCCAACCTAAAGGGAAAACAACAATGTAGCTTATTCAATTCCTACGAGAAAATGCGGATGTATTCGCCTAGAGCTCCTCCGACCTAGTAGGCGTCGATCTGAAAGTCATCGAACACCACCTAAATGTGGACCCAAACTTTCGTCCCTTTAAGCAGCGCCTCCGAGCTCAGAGCGATTAGCGCAATGAGATTATTGAGCAGAAGGTTAATGAGCTTCTAGATGCGGGGTACATAACCCCAGCCAAGTACGTTGATTGGTTGTGCAACGTCATTCTGGTGGCGAAAACTGGCGGTAAATGGTGGATGTACCAAGACTTCACCGACCTAAATAAGGCCTGCCCCAAAGATCCTTATCCGCTGCCTCGAATCGACCAACTGGCTGATTCCACCACTGGCTGCGAACTCCTAAGTATGATGGATGCCTTCCAAGGCTACTATCAAATTTTTATGGCCCAGGAAGATAAGAAGAAGACCGCGTTCATCGTGGTAAAAGGCATCTACTGCTTTGAGGTAATGTCTTTTGGTTTAAAAAATGCGGGTGCCACCTACCATAGGCTGGTAAACAAGGTTTTTGAAGAGGAGATAGGAAAAACTATATATGGAGGTATACGTCGACGACATGATTCGTCAAAAGAGAAAAAAGAGAATCGCACCTGAGTGACTTGGGTCGCGCATTCGACCTCCTTCGCAAATACCGACTGAAGCTGAACCTGGGCAAATGCTCGTTCGGCATGGAGGGCGGCAAATTTCTTGGCTACATCGTCAGCCAAAGGGGGATAGAAGCGAACCCGAAGAAGATCATGGTGCTTAAAAGCATCAACAAGTCTCACACAATACGAGACGTCCAACATCTTGTGGGTCGAATCATTTCTCTGAACAGGTTCGTCTCTCGGTCATCCGAGAAAAAACTCCCCTTCTTCAAGATTCTCCGCAACATCAAGAAATTCGAATGGACTGATGAATGCAATGAGGCCTTTGAAAAGCTCAAAGAATATTTGGCCTCCCCTCCCCTCATAACAAAGCCTATCCCCGGAGAAACCCTATATCTTTACTTGGCAGTCACGGGGGAAGCAGTCAGCCTAGTTTTAGTGGCCCTCCGCGACCGAAAACACCTACCAGTTTATTACGTGAGCAAGATCTTACATGGACGGAGGTCCGCTACCTAGAAATCGAGAAATTCGCCCTCGCTTTGGTACATACATCCTCGGAAGCTCAAACACTACTTCCAAGCCCACTCAATAGTGGTCCTCACCGACCAAGGGCTGCACTCGATTCTGGTTAAGCCAGACGCTGCAGGGCGTATTGCCAAGTGGGTAGTTGAATTAGGGCAATTTGATATGAATTATCAGCCAGGGCCGCCTATCATGCAACATCTGGAAAGTGACACCACATCCCCCCCACACCGAGACCCGACCCGCATATAAAACGGACAATCCATACACGAGCCAAATTGTGAAGAATGGGACTCTACACACATGCTAAGCTAGGCGGGCTAACCCTTGAACCAAGTAATACGTGAATCAGAGCATAATTAAACCAAGAATGCGGAAGCATAACATAATATATACAAATCATATACAAATGAGCCACAGGTTCTACAAAATTCATATAACAAGTATTACGGCCTTCTCAGCCTCAATTACATAAGTAAAAGCGCCACGGGCGTTCAATTCACGAGTATGAAAATAAATATGAGTGTACGAGGGAATGCTAAAACCAAATGCAAGACCTAGAAGACTTGTATTCCCGCCTAGCACACCCTTAACCTGCACAAAACCTGAAAACCAACCAGGTTCAGTCTAAAAGAGACTTGTGGGTATAAAAACCGGGCATACATAATATATAAAGCATTAAGTAAAGAAGCACATGCAAGTTATATTCCCAAGTGAGGTTTTCGAAATAATTTCCCAAGCGGGCGAAAGAGAGAAATCAACATAAGGTATTATAGCTATCATTTCTATTAGGTCATTATAGGCCCGACGAGGGCGCGTGCATAAATCTCCATCCACCACCTCTTGTAATTCATTAAACATTCATTCTTTCATTCTTTCTTTCATGCATTCTTTCTTTCTTTTGTGCACATACATAGCATTTACCCTTCTTCCTCCAGTTTGGTGGTCGGGTTTGCAAGGCCTGGCCACCAATGCATTAACCAAGAGGGGTACATGAATCCCCAAATGGCACTTAGAGGCCATCCCCCGCTATCTCCAACGAGGTCTGGTTGCGCCGTTCATTGGTGGGACTAGTATGGGGGATCCCCGTCGGCCCTTGCCTCCTCGGTTAGCCACTCAAGCTAAGCCCCTAGGCCCCATTCTATGCATTCATTCATTCTCGCCAAAATTTAGGTAGGGTTCATAAAACAAGGGTTATACGTTTGCAATCATTTACTCTAGAAAATGACTCTATATAAATATATAGTTTTGGTTTCAAAATGTTTCACATAGGGTTATATTAGGGTCATTTAACTAGTAGTAGAAAAACCCACCTTGTAAGCCAAAACAAGAAGATGAAGCCTCAAGGACCGGCCTCGTCTCCGAAAGAACCCGAATCTGTGCACGAAAAGTGAAGTGAGACACAAATGACCAAGTAAGACGTTCAGCTATGAAATGAGTATGATACGATATGCATAAGAAGAGATTTCATGTAATGAAGAAGTTCATATACACAATCAATGCATCAAAGGTCCAAATTCGTTCATTCTTTCATTCATTCGGGCATTCGATCATACAAGCATATATCTTCATAAATCACATCAAAATGGAACTTAAATCCCACATAATTAACAAATCATACACATTCATAAGCTAAGAACACATTGGGGTCATGATAGGGGTGGGAAAAGTCCATACGAGCTAAGAGAAAAGCAAAAACAACGCATGAAAACGACCGCGAACCACTGTAGTAAATCAACGGGCTTGGTTTTTATGCCTTGATTTTCAACGGACGTTGATCTGATGCAGTAAATTCGTACTATTTAGGCCAAATCAACGGCCGTTGGTTTCTATGGCTAAAATTCCAACGGCCATTGGAAACCTTATGCGGCCAAAATCCCATTTTTCACACACATTCGGCCAAAACAAGTTTATACAAGTATTAACACTCCAAAATCATTCCAAATACTTTCATGAAGTCATGAACTCATACATTAACATATAAAGACATTAAGAGGCATTCAAGAATTGAATTTCAAGTTCAAACATTCAAGAATTCAAACATAAAGGTCATAGAGGTTCAAGTGAGGCAAATTGGCATGAATGTGTGCACATTGGATCAAATAATCACATTCTTGGCATAAGAACTCAATTATACACTTCATCCTACAACATACCAACAATTTCCAAATAAAGGGATGAAGGGGATCACAGTTTCAAGGAAACCAAGCCAAGTACTTCAATCATGCTTGTAATCATTCATACAACTCATATCATGCATAAATTGAGCATCAATCCATGTATTCATGCATCCCCCTTCCAACCCACAAAAGCTTAGAAGGCAAAACCAACCCCAATCAAGTTCTAGCCAAGAATTTCAAATATAAACTGAAGAAGGGCAATAAGAATCATCATAAATGCACTTGGATCCAAATAAATGCATAGGAACATAAGAAATCCCCAAATCACCCAAATCCTCATAAATGCAATAATGGAAAGTCTTGCCCTAGCCAACTACTAAGTGCAATCAATCCAAATAATCATAAATATACATTAAAGGAACAAGATGAAAGCATTAAAACTCATCAAAAGTCATGCAAGCTCAAGAAATCAAGAATCCACCCAAACCACCCTTCACTATTCATCCAAATCCCAACATGCTTAACCCATGGATAACTCATGCCATATCTACTATATAAGATGCACAAGAATGTAAGGAATCTATATATGTATTCACCTTGATGAGTTATGTAAGAAGAAGAGGTGTTCTTGAGCTTAGTGTTGCAAGAATGGAGTCTTGGAGATGGCTTCCTTTTCTTCTTATTTCTTTCTCATGAAATGTTAAAGTGTTGGCAATGTGTTGGTGTGTGTGGCTCGGTTAGTGCTGATGAAGGGGAAGAGAGAGAGTGTCCAAGTGGGTGTAGGGTGAGGGAGTAGGTCTATAGGTGTGCAATGTAGGTACGTGAGTGTTTAAGGTTCAATTTTGGCCGTCTTAGTGAATAAGGGCTCGTTCCGATCGAATTTTGGAGGTCTTAGGGTTTTTTATAAAAATGTGAGGCTGGGCCCATTGAGTCCAAATCATCGATCCAAGCTCAAGGGAGGTGACGAAACTCGCTTCCGAGTTTCCGAGCTCAAGATATGCATGACGGACGAAAGATGCGTTAAGTGCTCGTTAACCCCCTTTTCGTCACTAACTTGGAATAAAATGCATATGTGTGCCAATTAAATCCCAAATTTAAGTCACAAACTCATGCATACAATTAAAATACGCAAATCCAATATATACTCAAGTTCCATAAAATTCCAAGTTCAATGGGCAAAGAATCGGCACGCGATCACATTATCCAAGTGCACGTTATTCATTCGTTCAATTAGCTCAATCAATTCACATATTCACTTAGTCAAGTATGTGACATTAGCAAATATTGCAAGTACTAACAAAATAAATCACGCAATTACGTAATTAGATGAATTTAAATAGAGCAATTAAGGTCACACATGTCATACCTGTACGTCCGAGCGATCGGGGCGTCACATACCAGGCCCAGATTCTAGAAGATTTCTTGATTGAAAAGAATGATCCAGCCAAACAAACTACCCACTTGGTTCTGTAGACCATGTCGGTCGATGACTCCTCAACCTCCCAGGGAGGAGGGGTGGGGATATCCGTGGTAAGCACAGAGAGATAGAAGCTTGATTTCGCCATCTCTCTCGACTTCCCAGCCACCAACAATGAGGCAGAATACGAAGCACTAATCGCAGGTCTCAAAGTGTCCAAGGAACATGGAATAGAGAGAATCTCAGTGACACAGACTCCCAGCTTGTCGCAAGCCAGGTTGATGGCTCCTACGAGGCACGTGAAGACTCCATGATCAAGTATTTGGCCAAGGTCAAGGCTCGCCTCAGAATTCAAGGAATTCAAGCTGCAATAAGTCCCCAGAGAAGAAAACGCGCGTGTCCCCCTCTCAAAGTTTGCCAATGGAATGCGAGGCACCAAGATCAGAACATTACCTACCTTTCAAGCAAGGGCCAGGTGATCGAGGGAGAGACTGAGGTTATATGCTCTATCGACCCGGCGGAGCAATGCTGGCTCGATCAATACATCCTGTACCTCCGAGATGGGACCTTTCCCACAGACAAGAACATAGTAAGGCGCTTACGCTACAAAGCAACAAGCTACTTATTGGATTCCGAGGGCAGACTTTACAAAAGGGCCTTTACAGGACCAACGAAGAGATGCCTTCGCCCTTCCCAGGCCCTAGACGTGCTAGAAGAAATCCATAGTGGTCAATGTGGTAACCACGCGGGCGATCGATCCCTGGCAAAGAAAATATCAAGAAGCAGCATCTATTAGCCCACACTCAACGAAGATGCCAAAGAATACGCCCGCAAGTGCGTCAACTACCAAATGCACGGAAATATCCCGTACCAGCACCCAACGGAGAAGATCCCAGTCAACACCTGCTGGCCGTTCGACCAGTGGGGCATTAATATAGTTGGCCTGCTCCCCCTCACAACAGGGCAAAGACGATTCCTAATCGTAGCAGTGGAATACTTTTCCAAGTGGGTTGAAGCCCAACCCGCAGAAAAAATCATGGACAAGGTCATCCAGGATTTCCTATGGCGTAATATCATCTGCAGGTTTGGCATACCCAGAGTCCTCATATAAGACAATGGAACCCAGTTCCAAAGCGAAAGGACCAGGTCGTACAGCACGAACATGGGCATTGGCTAGAGATTCGCTTCCATTAGACATCCTCAAGCGAACGACCAGGTCGAAGTGACCAACCGAATAATCGTTCAGAACCTGCAGAAGCGTTTGGAAGCCAAAAAGGGCGCCTGGGTCGACGAGCTCGACAGAGTCCTCTGGGCGTACCGGACCACCCCTAGGACTGCTACGGGGTCTAACCCCGTTCTTCATGGTCTATGGGTCAGAAACAATGATCCCCGTGAAGTTATTGCATCAAACAACCCGAGTCGCCAACTATCAGCTTGCCAGAAATGTTGAAGATCGAGCCTACGAGCTGGATACGGTCAAAGAGCTCCGCCAGAAAGCTTATCAACGACGACAACAGTACAAGGCAGCGGTCGTGAGAAGCTATAACAAGGGAGTCCGACCCAGAGCTTTCCAAATTGGCGACTTGGTGCTTAAGAAGGTTGAAGTCACCAAGCACGTGGGCAAACTGCAACCCATTTAGGAAGGCCCCTACCGTATTTCCGAGATAGGTTACAATAAGGCCTACCACTTAGAAGACATGGAGGGAAACCCTATCCCAAGATCTTGGAACACACACAACTTGAAGAAGTTTTACGTTTAAGTTGCATATCCCGGTGAATTTCCCTTATTTCTATGCAAATGTAACAATAAAAGTGGGTTTTCAGTCAATCTGGATCCCTATTGTCTTAATCAAGGATTAATCTCTAGAGGACAGTTTCGATCCGGTCAATCCGGGCTCGCCTTAGAGCTCAGTCAATCTGAATTCGCTCCTAAAAGTTTTAGTGTCGTTACGATCCGATCAATCCGGGCTCGCCGTAGAGCTTAGTCAATCTGAATTCGCTCCTAAAAGTTTTAGTGTCTTTACACTTATCAATCTGAGTTTCTGTTAACATGTTATGAACTTAGCGAATGGTCCTAGTGTCATTACACTTATCATTCAAAGTTCAAACACATAAACAATTAAAAACGACCAAGCGCTTGGGTTAATCCCGAACCAAGAGTTGTACGATAAACTAAAAGGAAAATCTTCGTTAAAAATTAAAAGGGCCCCGCCCAGATTTACAAAGATTTAGAAAGTTCCAACCCCCACCAATAAGAACAGAAACAACGGGAGCATAACAGGAAATCGAAAACATCAGATTGGGAAAATCAAGGAGCCGGCGATTCATGATGGTAGGTGACCGAGCCGCCAGACGCCGCTTCTGCCTCACCGATGGCCGACGCAGGTATCGCGTTCAATGGTTGAGGATTTTCGATTGGGGGAGGCACCGGGGGATTCTGAGCCACCCCTTCATCCTCTGAGTCAGTATCCGCAGGGAATTTCGGCAAGAGCATGCGGATAGCTGAGAGTATTTCATCGCATCGAGCCGGTTGTATGCTGCTCTCAGCTCTGAAGCTCTCTTTCAACTGCTTCTTCGACTCCTCTAGGTCAACCCACTATGGCAGCTCGAAGTCCTCTAGGATCAATTTCTTCCCATCCGTCTTCTTCTCCGCCCACAAGACGGCCCACCTATATGGGGCCTTGGACCAATCGGGCTCCTCCTCTTCTTCCACCCCCGGAACCTCCTCAAGGTTACCGGTGCACATGAGCCCTCACTCCGCCTGCCCCTCGATCGACTCCTTATCATCTCGGATATCGGCCTCAAGGGCCACCACCCAACTATGAAACTGTTCAGGAAGGACACCGAGCAGATAAGGATTGGCAAGCCCAATCTTATCGGAATTGAGAAGGAGGTCCCTCGGAATGGGGTGGTGGTGATACACCTGCGACAAACACTTAAGGAACCCGACGTCCATATCGTTCAAGGCTAAGGTTTTGGAGACCATCTCAAATACATCTGAGTTCAAGAAGTCCCAAATGGCTTGGTCTCGCAGCACTGGCAACAACCTGTCAAAGTGCTAGAAGGCGCACTCTATTCCAAAATCTCGACCGGCATCGTGCGCCTTGGTCCAGCCCTCTCTACGTCCTGCCTTCTTGGCCCTCTTGCACGTGTCTACTTTTTCCCTCTCCTTGTTGTCAAGAAGACTACGTGTAAAGGCCAACTCCACCTCCTGTTTCTCTTCTTATTCCCTGAGCTGCACCAGTTCGACCTCCAAGCTCGATTTTTCCTCGGTCGAGGCGTGGAGCTGCTCGTTCAGATTCTTCACCGTGGCCGCGTGGTCGGCCGGCGACTCCTCCAAAGCCTTCTTCAGGCGCGCACATTCATCTTGCCAACTTTTGGCATCCAAAACACCTGCTCGCTCTAATAACAATTGGCTCTGGGCCTTGCAGTTTATCTCATTGCGTTTAGCTAGCTGGTACAATCGAATAGATGCCTGCATCAACAGAAAATAGCTCATCAGTAAAGGGAACAAGTAAAAATCATCTGAGGTAATGAAAAAACCCGGATCACTTATCGTTGCATGGTGCCCAGCTATGATCCAAACCAAGGTGGTATCGTCTTCTTTTGCTAACTCCGCATGAACGGCAGAAGTCTGCAGAGAGTGAGAGACTGCAGCAAGCACCTCGGGGTCGATAGGCTCGGTTGCGAGCTTCCTCTCCTTTCCGTCAGGCGTCAGCTCAGGGATGTTGAAGGGATATTTGGGCCCCTCGAAGGCCGGAATGTTGACTATCTCCTCGTATTCCTCCTACAACGTATGAAACTCTGGAGGAGCGGCCGTCCGGTATGTAGGGATCTTCAACTTCGCCCTCCGACCCCCGTCCCCCTAGGTCGCGGTCGAGGGCCGAGCCGGCCGTTCTCATTTCCCACTTTCTTCTTCTCCTCCTGGCTTGAGATCTTCTTCGGAGCAGCCCCCTCCTCCTCGGTCGCTTTCCTCTTACCTGTACGATGAGCCCGAGGCATGTTCTCGATATTGGGGTCCACCGAGGGCTCGCGCTCCGACACCGGGTCCCCAGCAATATCCACGGTAAGCCCTTTCTCTTGCGGCTCCTGCGAGCCACCCCCTATGCCCTGGGTCACCACGTCATGCTTCGCGGTTGGTGAGATAATAGGGCCCCATTGCTACCTGGCAGCCTTGCTCAACTCAGTGGCGTCCTACTTGCGATTACAATCTTTCGACCCCCGTCGGTCGGTCCAACGTCGCCCGATCAAATCCAGCTCGAAAGCCTGCAGGTCGAAGCAGGCCCCCAGGTCGAGATCAAGAGGGAGACAGTCCAACTTACTCCAATTCCCTCGCCTCCAATGCCACACTCCAAAGTCCACAGGAACATAAATGTACCAATGGACTTGGATGGGAAAGATGATAAGAGAGAAATTGGGACTCCCACATGGATCGCCCGATGCGCGCTACGTGGTGACTAGCGCGGACAGAAGGATGCCCCAATTTCGACCCAGAGCTCACCTCGTCATCGACCCACCCCTTGGAAGAATCCGTTATTCCTATGCCTCACGAGGCTGGTGTCGCGACCCGCGCTCCACCCTCGACCGAGGTGGACGGTCGAAACCGACCCCTAGCGCTCCGTACGTAGGCATTAAATGAAGATTTCCTCCACCACCACGTGCATTAAATGCGGCCTCCCAAGGACACTGTTATGGTCCCGCTGTAGAGAAGGTACAACATTTTTCCCATAAAAGCACTATTCCGGTCACCATCTCAGCCCCCCTTTAACAGACCAAGAGCCACACTTCCTGGGAGGTTTACTCACATCCAGTCTTCGCCTATATAAATCATATCTCCACTAAGATGGAGGTAAACTTTCCTGCACATTCTACCAGAACTAGTCCCTGACTTGAGCGTCGGAGTGCCAAAAAGGGCCCAACACCTACATTCCCAATTTTGGCCTTTGAGTTCACGTTTGTTCACTCCATTTCAGCTAAGGAAAGCATCGGAGTTCTGTTGGAAAAGTGCCCTATAAAGCCGATTAGTTATAATCCGTTTTTGGGACTTTTTTAATATCACAGACAATCTTTGAATAATATACGTTTAATTATATATTAGGCTGACACTTCTTTACATGCCAATACGTGTTTTGTATGTTTCCATTACGTGCGCATGTATAAGAACTCCCCTAATCCTGATGACTTTAGGACT
>JBBMKE010400558.1:0-12544 GCA_037834125.1 Lippia alba | reverse complement strand
CATGGGATAATTTCAATATCCAATATGAATTTATAGAGGTGAAATGTATAAATAATTAATTTATTGTATTCAACTTTGTACCTTATCTTAGCCAACAGGGGTTGGCCAAGTGGTGAGGGTTCTTTCTTGAAGGCAAAGACCCAAATTCGAATCTCTCTAGCCACTTGGGGTGTGTGCGTAAAAAAAAAACTTTATAACTTATCTTCAATTTAACCTTACACTTGCAACGCACGTGCATTTTTTCTAGTTTGTTTAAAATAGTAAACTTATTAAGAAATATTCAACAACATATTAACCCTAACCCTAAACTCCTTCTGGGTTTTATCTCCACTAGATCTCCGATCTTCACAAATCTCATATGTCGCCCCCGATGGGATCACCGGCATTCTGGTTGCTGCCGCTCAAAGTTGCAGGTTTCCCTCGGAATTTTTCGTCGGAATTTGCAGGATTTCTTGTAATGTACATGCAGTCTTATGTCAGGTCAATTCCGCAATCGAGAACCAAAACTTATCTCCGCAAGAAAAACAGACCCATCTCTCAACATGGAATCGCCGGTTGTTAGCTTTGGCCATGAGGACGGTAAGATCTTCAGACTTCCTACATTTGGCGTAATCGAACTCCAGTGTAACAAGTCTGGAAAGAAATGATTGGAATGTTACTGTTTTCACTGTTTCAACTTTCAAGAACCAAGATGACAACACTCACATTGGAGTCCAATTACGCCAAATGTTGGACGAGATGATAATACTTTGTAAAAAATATTAGGAAAAATTGCATCTGACTACCCTACATTTAGGTCTAATTACAACCGAGTCCATAATTTTTAGAAAATTACAAATTAGTCCCTAACTTTTGAGAACCGTTTATAGTCTCTAGGGTCGTTATATCATTCCCAAAATGCCCCTGATTTGTTGTTACAATCATATTTTGTAGGGATCGTTTTGTTATTTTTGTAAACTTTAGGGATGATTTTGTAGTTATGGTCATATATTCAATGTAACACTAATAAAACCGTCAATGACATAAATGTACTTTTACAAGTTCTGTTAAGGGACATCAGATCAAACAAAATTGACTAAAATGTAATTTTTCGAAAATGATGGACTGCATTGTAATTAAGCCTAAATACAGGGTAGTCATATGTAATTTTCCCAAAATATTATACAAAAGTCACTATTTATATATTAATATTTTTAATAAATATGTATATAGCATAAGACGAGATGCTAGAATTTTAATATATATATTATTTTAATATCTAAATTATTATTATTTTTTAATTTTCTACATATTTTAACTTATTTAATTAGACTATGATACTTACATGAGTTTTATTTATTTACACTTAAATTAATATACAATTTATAATTAAGTATATTAATGTAATAGAATATGATTTTAATAGTAATTCATTTATTATTTATAAAAAATGCGTATTGCATAGGTTATTTTCATTCTATATGATTTAACTATTCATTTTAAAATTATTTTAATTTATTAAAATTATACAAGTATTGTAAATTATATCATATATTGATACCGTTGATCGCATGGAGCATACGCTAGTATTATAGTATATATAGATCTGAACAAATTCAAACAAAATCTCAAAATTCAATGAAAAAATCAAATGAAGCTTTAACAGTATCCCAATTTTTAATTCCCAATCGAGTTGTTTACACCCCTAAATTTTATTTTTTCTTTCAACCATGAGATACAGCAATTAAATTAGTAATATATGCATGTGATGTGATGTCAAAAAACCTAAAACTAAAATTAGTAGGCCAATTTCGAAAAATAAAAAATACAATATAACTTATATAGTACGATCTACGAAGGATTTTATAATCAAGCTGCCAAGCATTCTAGTTCAAAATTCTAAGAAACAAAGGCCAATATTTTGAGTCCTAACTACTGGACGATAAATAATGTATTTGACCTAATTCACTCATAAAAGTTAACTAGTAACTCGAACACTCAATGCGTGTGCACGAATTTTTTTTTACAATTAAAATATTTTTAAATTAATTTTCTTATATTAATAATAATAATTATTATTATTATTAAATAATTATTAAATAGGTTTAATACTTAATATAATAATTCAGATAAAAATAAATAATAACTAGTAACCATGCACACTCGATGCGTATGCACGAAAAAATGTTACTCTTAAAATATTTTTAAGTTAATTTTCTTATATTAATAATAATTAAATAATTATTAAATAGGTCTAATACTTAATATAATAATTCAGATAAAAATAAATTTAAAATAAAAAAATAAAATTATGTTAGTCAAAATAATAATAATAATAATAATAAATAATTAAAATTATAAAAAAAATAAAAGAATATAAAAAATTAATACGATTCAAGAGAAAGTTGGAGTTAAAAGATAATACTGAAAGAAATATTTTAGAAGTAGGAAAAGAAAATAGAAGAGTTCAAGAAAGAAAATATTTTAAAAAGTCAGGGGCAGAAAAGAAAAGAGTCCAAGAGTCGAAGACACCAAGACGATTTCTATCTACCCCTGACGCTTAATATAATAGTATAGATTATTGAGAATTAATTATTAAATTATTGTATATTGAACTCTACGTATTTGATTACTAGTATATACCCCGTGCGATGCATGGTATTAGTATGCAATATAATTTTTGAAATAAAATATGAACTTTTTAAATTAAAATAGTTTTAAAATAAATAATTAAAACACATAAAACAAAAAAAATATTCTATGCAATATATTATTTTGAATTACTGCTAAGTCAAATTCTATTACGTTACTATACTTAAATCTAAATCTTATGTTAAGTGTTTTCTTATCATAAATAGTAAATAAATAAAATTAATATAAATATCATATTTTAATTAAATAGGTTTAAAATATGTTGAAAAGATAATTAAAATTATATATATAAATTAGTATATATGTTAAAATTTTAGCATTTCATCCCGTACTATGCACAAATTTATTAAAAATATTATTATCTTTTATAATATATAAATAACTTTTATATTAATGCTTTTTACAAAATAATAAATATTAAATTGACGACTAACTATACAAAAATTTTAATTTAGCTAATATTAACCAATGAATGAATATTTACTTTTCAAACATACCAATACTTATGAATTCGAATATTGGTAGATATATATTATAGTATGACACAATAAAAAAAATGTGTGTAATTTGAAGTAAAAAGATAAAAAGAAGATTTTAGAAAAAAAATCCCACGTTGTTGAATCTCTAATAAATTCTTTAAATATAAAAAAAATGTATAAATAAATTATTAAAAAGTCAAAACTCAAATAAATAAATAAATAAACTTTGAATAATAAAATATGAAAAAAATAAATCATGACAAAAAAATATCAAGCATCACAAAATAAAATCCAAGGAAAAATCCAAAGTAAAAATCAAACTCATATAAATAAATGAATATTTGAATAATAAAAAGAGAAAAAGCAAAGTTATATTACTGATATATTTGATTGACTAAGAAATATCAAAAGAACATAAAATTTACTAAAAAATTAATCTATATTATCCTATATAATTGAAGAAGTTATACAATATTAAGTACATTTGATAAAAAAAAATCATAAGAACAATAAAAATATAAATTTTGCGTAGGAGAAATCGAAAAAAAAAACTCTTTAATAAAGCTAATTCCCCTCGACCAATGTCAAAATATATTATATTGATGCAGTTTTTTAAATAATATATTTATAAATAATAGCTATCAATGAAATTTTTTATTAAATTAAAATATTTCAAAAATTAATACATATTGAATTGCATGAGTTGTATTTAAATTTTAATTAAGATATACTTTTTTGAATTTATGCATTCAAAAAATATTTATTATAAAAATCTTCAAAAAAACCCAAAATTTATTCAATTGAAATTAATTTAATTAAAATCAAATACACAATTCATATATATTATAGTATAGAGTATAAATAAGCTTGATCGTATTACTATGCAATGTGTAGTTGTGCACATTATATTAACTAAAATCAATATTAAAAAATAAATTCCCTGTGCAAAAATTCAAATAATTGTCAACGTCATTATTAATGTAATGTTTATATATCAATTTTCATCACTTTATACAAAATTAATGGAATAATTTAAGTAAACAAATTAAGAAACATAAATTTGAATTTAAAACTTTTTATTTTTGGAAATTGTGTTATATTTTGTACATTCAAAATAAATATTACTATAAATTGATGTTTTAATTGAGGATAACTTCCAAAAATAAGGAATATATAAAATTAATAAATAACTAAATTAATTTAATAAGTATCAACCAATTAAAATTTTTAGTTTTAATTAAAAATCTAAAAAAAACCATAAACTTTTATTTAGTCAAAATTGATATAATTTGGTCAAAAGACATCCTTCCTATATATTATAGTATAGATATAGATTCGATGTGAGATACTTAACATTATTTTTACTACCATTTGATTAACGGTTGACCCAAAATCAGACATTTAACAAATCAATCTTCATTCGACCCAATTTGAGTTAAATCACAATAAACGCTAATTTCACCTCCAACATTTTCTCGCGTTACTCTCGCTCAACTTCCTCAATCTTCATTCGAACCAGTTTGAGTTAAATCACAGTAAACGCTAATTTCACTTCCAACATTTTCTCCCTTTATTCTCGCTCAACTTCCTCACCAAATTCTCTCCACCATGAGGCTCCTCCTTTCACTGCTTTGTTCACGCTTTGCTCTTACATTGATAATAGGGCTCGAGCAATTCGGTATCGAACAATTCTGATATTAATCCAGAATGCCAATTCGAGCCTTGAACGGGCAGTGGAGATTCTGGTGCTGCTGCATGCCATGTGTCATGCAAAGAACGAATCACTTTCTGATTATGTTTTGGCAACATAAAGCTTTATTTATGCTTCTATTCCTGCATATTTCTAGTGTTATTGCTTCAGACTTCACTACTAAACATCAAGAACCAAATCCGAATGAAAATTACAGAAAAACAGACTCAAGAACCACAGATTCCACCACACCATATTCCCTTAACAAGTATCATTGATTTCCTTATGCTTTTGTATCTCACTGATAAGCTCATTCAAAGCGTGCCACGACGAACCGCCCTCGGATACAGCTTTCCGAGCATCCTCTGCCACCTCCGCCGCCTTCTTCCTCAACTCCTTCCCCCTTTCACCCTCCATCAACTCCATCACTGCACTCTGCAATCCCTCCCCACTAACAAATCCTTTCGCCGTTCCATCAACTGTCCTAACCCTCAACCCAACTCCAATCTCTTCCTCCACCATCCTCGCGTTAAGATACTGGTCCGCCATCATCGGCCACCCCAAGATCGGAACCCCGGCGCATATTCCCTCCAAAACCGAGTTCCACCCACAATGGCTTAGAAAGCCTTGTACACTAGGATGCATGAGAATCTCCCTCTGATCAACCCATTCATTCAGTATCATCCCTCTGTCCCTCACGTTCTCTTCAAATCCATCACCTAGCTCTTCTTTTCCATCCCTCAACACCCACAAGAAACTCACCTTCACCGCCTCCAACCCGACAGCTATTTCGTGCAACTGTCCCGGCGTTACCTTCACCTGAGACCCGAACGCTATGTACATCACGGGCCGACCTTGAGCTCGCTTCTGATCTAGCCATTGAATCCACACAGGCTTTTGGCTTGTTTCTGTTTCTAATTCCCCCGGTTGTAGTTCTTCTGCTAGACAGAGTGGTCCTACATTCCATGCTTTGGGAACACAGTTTCGATCCCAATAGTCAGCAAAAGGCTTCTCGAGCTCGTAGAAGGTGTTCACCATCATACCGTAGCTATTCCTCAATGCTTCCCCTGTCTCCATGATGAAATCCAAATGAGGCCCACGGGGATCACGCTTGTCAAACGGACCATCGAAGTCATTCCTCGTGATCTTGATCCTAGGAAAGCTCAGGACAGTAAAGGGCTCGTCGCCGGACTCATGCAGCGAAAGCAAGCCGCTCATGGCGGCATCGAGGCCGACAGTCATGGCGTAGTGGCTCATGCCGTAGAAGGCGAGCCTCGGGATCCCGAACTGCGAAGAGGACTGCACTGTCCAGGGGAGGAACCCGTCTGATATGATGCATGAAACAGGGGAATTACTGTGGATATTATGGAGTGAGGCTTCGAATGAGGCCTGCATTTGTTTGATTCCGTTGACGAATGCGACGAAGAGGGACATGGATGGGAGCTTGTCGGTGCTTTCGACTCCCGGTGGGATACCGGGGATGTTTTCCGGGAAGGGAAGGTCGATAATGGAAACCACATTTGTTTCTTGGAAGGAGCGAGCGATGAAGGCGTGGTTCGCCGGAGTGGTGAAGACGGTGATACGGACATCGCGGCGGAGGAGGAGGCGGCCGAGGTGGAGGAGGGGGATTGTGTGGCCTTTGGACATGAAAGGAAACAGAACTATGTGTGACATTTTGTTGTTGTTCTTGTCATTCTATTACTGTTTGTGTCAATAAATAGGTGGAAATTAAAGGAGCGTAGATAGGTGGTGAAGAGGCGTGAGGAGATGGATGTCCGATGTGGGATATGAAAGTTGAACTGATAGGAGTGGTAATGGATGTCCGATGTGGGATATGAAAGTTGAACTGATAGGAGTGGTATTTGGACCAATGCTGTAATTTTCAGAAAAGATGACGATGAAGTTTGGAGTGTGTAGTGTAGTCTTGTGTATGAACACTTGTTCCGTTTCAAAATTCCTGCAATTGTGGCCTCAAAATGTGTTGACTCTTCTCCTTTGACGGTGACGGGGGATTTGTTGAAGTGATTTTGTGGTCTGTCTCACCTTTGCATTGTTGTCTCTGAACTTGAAAGGAAATTATATAGTTGATTATGGAAAATTTAATAAAAGAAGCAACTTGGTTATGTTGGGAAATTCTATTATTCCGGCGGTGGTGGCCGGGTGGTGATGGGGAGTGTTGCGGCGGCGCCACCACTACATGATTTTGATACGAATGAAAATATAATATTGCTCGGTGACGTATTCATTGCGTTCATTAAATTAATGAGTTATTTACACCATACCCCCAGTGTTAGGTGAAATGAGTACAAAAAACCCTGTGTTATCAAAATTAACACCGAGAACCCTGTGTTTTCAAAATATTTACATGCCGAATCTTGAAAATTTATGGTATTGGTAGAACTATAACTTTCTTTATTTATTGGATACGAAATAATTAATTTAAACTTTTATATTACGATATAGATTATCTCACATCTCTCTATATACTTTTATATACTTGTTTATGCACGGTCTTCATGGTGCATATAAAAGAAGGGTTTCGGTGCATAAAAAAAATAGTAACTTTGCACACCCTACGTGTGTGCAAAGCAAAAAAATTATTTATATTTAAATATATAATAAATTAAATTTTATATTTTAATTTTATAATTATTTTTAATATAATTATAAATTTGTAATAAACATATGAATAAATAAAATAATACACTATCTAATTAGTAAAAAATAATATTTGATGTAGAAATTAAAAAAATAAAAAAGAAAAATACAATAGAGCAGTTAGAATAAGGTGAGAAAAAAAAAGAGTCAACAAATAACTGTGGAAACTGTTTAAAAAAAAAAATGGAGAGTCCAAGTGACCAAAACGGTTTCTACTTGGCTCTCTCGCTTAATATAATAGTATAATATTGAACAATATAGAGAGATTTAATATCATGTATATCGTAATATAAAAGTTTAAATTAGTTATTTCGTATCCAATAAATAAAGAAAATTAGTGTTCTACCAATTTCATAAATTTTCAGAGTTCGCATGTAAATATTTTGAAAACACAGGTTTCTCGGTTTTAATTTTCATAATACAGGATTTTTTGCATCCATTTTACCTAATACAGGCGGTATGGTGTAAATAACTCTTAAATTAATCATGAAAATGTCAACAGGAGTTGGTCTAAGTAGTTAAAAAATTCGTTTTAAAGGACGAAGTTTCGGATTCGAATTAGAGCTTACGCGTGTAAAAAAAAAAATAATAAATTTAATCATGGAAATAACCTCCCTCACTTTTCTTTCAACCCCCGACAATCCTAGCAAGAAATAAGGAATTTATTACGTGCCTGAGTTGCTGGCGGGCGGGCTGCTTGGTTATAGAAGGTGGAGAAACCATTCATTAGAATTTAGAAGTCTAATTACAATTTGGTTGTTCTACCATTCATAATTACACTATTGTTTTCACTAATGCTCTCCAATACAACTCGCTCTCCTTCTTCTCTTATCTTTCATCAGTTTGTGTTATTTACATCATTCGTTATTACTTGCTTTGAATTATATTATTTATTTTTGTTGAACAGGTTATTAAGTGGAGTGCTAATCCTTATTTTGTAAATTTTCTCTCCGTACGAATTTTGTCTTTTTTTTTTACTTATACAGCTCAAAGCCCATTTACGAAGTCAGCAGTGCTGCAATTTTGGCGTGCATCATATGTATTATTAAAAAAATATACATAACCGGAAGAGGAAGACAAAATAAAAACATATGTTATTATTAAATGCAATGCTTATAAAAGCTGAACTACTAGCTAGGCTTTAGGTTGACTTGGGCTTGATCCCAATTCCAACCCAATTATTATTCCATTAAACAACGGCCCAATAATGAGAATAATTAATAATATTAATCCCGCTAAAAGCTAACGGGATAAATATTTTGAATCTACTGTGTTATTTTTGGAGTTTTGCACCATAAAAAATTAGCGTTTACAAATTCAACAATTATTTATAAAATAATACAAGCATATTTCATTAAATAATAATATTAACCCCGCTAAGTACTAACGGGATAAATATTTTGAATATATTGTGTGATTTTTGGAGGTTTGCACTATAAAGAATTAGCATTGACAAATTCAACTATTATTTTATAAAATTATACAATCAGATTTCATTTATTATCTGACACAAATAACAAATTTTAATATATGTCACACATTCTTTTTTTTTTTTTTTTTGAACAACAGCCCCTCAACGGCGAAATTTATTCTTTCTCTAGAAAAACCAAGTCTGAAATAAATAACAGAAAAGTCAACGCAGGCGAAACAGTATTTCTAGCTAACTCATAAACAATTTTATTAGCAAATAATTATAGAAGATTTGAACTGGAATCATTGTTTTCTAAACCTCAAGCAGAATATTTTCTTTTCGCCTGCAACTCATTTATGAGCTGATTCAACGTCCGCCACGAAGAACCGCCTTCCTCCACCGCTCTCACGGCGGCAGAGCCCACCTCAAAAGCACTTTCCCTAACCTTCTTCCCTCCCTCTCCCTCCATCAACTCCTTCACCCCCTTCTCCAAACTACCCCAGCTCACAAACCCATCACGCATCTCCACCCTCAACCCCACCTTAATCTCCTCCGCCACCACCACCGCATTCAACGGCTGCTCCGCCATGAACGGCCAACACAACATCGGCACTCCGGCACACACACTCTCCATCACCGAATTCCAACCACAATGGCTGAAGAACCCATCAACACTCTCGTGCTCCAAGATCTCCCTCTGATCAACCCATTCCCTAACCACAATCCCTCTTCCTCTCACTCTACATTCAAAATCATCATCGTCAAATCCATTTTTACGCACAACCCACAAAAAATTCACCAACGATTTCTCCAACCCTAACTTGATTTGTTGAAGCTGTTCCATTGACATCTCTGCTTGAGATCCAAATGCCACGTACAAAACTTTTTCCCCCTTTTCTTGCATTTGATCCAACCACTGGATCCAAACGGGCTTTTCGTGGTTTCTTCGGGCTTCAATGTTTCCACATAACGGCCCGATGCAGAACACATTTAGCCCGAACTCTTTTTTGCAGTAATCAACATAAGCTGATTCAAGCTCGTAGAAGGTGTTTGATAATATTCCGTAGCTTCTTGAAGTTGCTACAACCTGTTCGATAACGAAATCATACCCTGGAAGTTTCTGTGGTTCGGGATCAAGAAAAACAGGGTCAAAATACTCTCTTTTCAGCTTAATCCATGGAAATTCAGGAATTCTCAGAACTTCACTCCCATCATCCGATATAATCCGACCGAAACGCGCGGCTCTTGATATAGCCATTGCGAAGCAATTCATGCCGTAAAAAACGAGTCTTGGAATGCCGTATTTATTAGCGGAGTCTAGTGTCCATCCCAAGAAGCCGTCAGTGACCATGAAAGTTATATCATGGAGTGATTCCAGCGTTTGTTCGAAGTGGGGTTGCATCAGTTTCGTTCCGGCGGCGAAGCGGAGCCAGACGGAGATGTCGGGGAGCTTGTCGGTGCTCTCGACCCCGGCGGGGACGCCGTTGCCGATGTTTGGAGGGAAGGGGATGTTGATGATCGCGGCGGCGGAGTCGGAGAGGGATGCGGAGATGAAGGGGCGGTTGGCGGGGGTGGTGAGGAGTGTGACGGCGGCGCCACGGCGGAGGAGGTGGTGGGCTAAGTGGATTATGGGTATGGTGTGGCCTTTTGACATGAAGGGGAATAGGAGGATGCGAGGAGAAGAATTCATCTTCTTTGTTTTAGTTGATTATTTTGGGCAATCACTACGAGCAGGGACGAAGTCAGGATTAATGAGTAAGGAGGGCCAAAAATTTATAATATAAAATAAAAGGGGTAAAATGAAATTTAGGGGGGCAAAAATTCAAAATTAAGAAGCAAAAATAAAAATTTTCAAAAATATATAGGTAAAAATAAAAAAATTTAGGGAAGGTAGGGGTGGCGCCAACCCCCCTCCCTTGGCTCCGTCTCTGACTGCGAGGATTATATAAATTAGAAGGTGAGAAAGAAGAATATGTTAGGCTGTAGTGTTCATAATTAATATTATAGTAATACACCATTTGTTGCTGCCTTGCTGCTCATGCTGCATTTGAATATTACAAAGTGCAGTCATTGTGGAGAAAAGATTCTAAACTTTGTTTGAAGAAATATAATATGCTTTTCTCTCTTATTATATTACTATTGACCAAGTATAAAATGGACGGTTAGATGTCTGAGATTACATTGGTTTGACAGGTGTGTGGGACTTCAGAAAGTAGAAGCGAATCATAAATGGTCATTCAATATTTAAATTATAGGGGAATTACAAATGGATCCCATGAGGTATGACTTAATTACAAATCAGTTTTTACTGTTTCAAAAATTACATACAGACCCCTAAAAACATTATTTCACTTACATATTAACTCCCGATTCTAGACTGATTTGTAAGTGAAACAGTGCTTTTAGGAGTCTGTATGTAATTTTTAAAGCAGGAAGGACTGATTTGTAATTAGACCATACCTCAGGGAATCTATTTGTAATTGCCCCTTAAATTATATTGGATTTGATCCAAAATTTCAGTCCAAAAAAGAGCCTTAATATTAATCTCTTTGAACTAGGGCTGTCAACGGGTCGGATTCGGGCCGGCTCCGGATCCGACAAAAAGTCCGATAACTGGATTCGAATTCATTTATTTTGAATTCATGCATAATCGGGCCGGACTAGATCAGATAAGAGATCTGACCTGATTAGTAATAAAAATTAGTTTTAATATATGACAAATTTAATATAAAAAATAAATATAATTCCATAATATTAATAAATAATTGTTTTTAATGGATTATTTAATAGTTTTATTTATATTTGTTTAAAATAAATTAATTCAAACTTATTAATAAAGAAAAGTATATACTTTTAGAGTAAATAATTCAAATTTTATTGTTGTTTAAAGTGATAAATATGTGAAAATTTTAATTTTAGTCATTTTGCTTAATATTATGTACTAGTAAATAATTTATTAATTAAATATTATATATATAATTGGATTCAGATTCTTAACAGGTCGGATTTCTTAAATTTATAGCGCTCCATTTATTTTGAATAATGAATATTTATAATCGGATATGATCTATCGGACATTTTTATAAGACGAATATGCTAAAATTCTAATCGAAATCGGACTAGATTCGGATTAAAATCCGATACATTGATAGCCCTACTTTGAACTAATGGACCTGGCCCAAGATTAATTTAGTCTTGTACTCATGCAATTTGTTTGATTTTATCAATTTAGTTTTGCAGTGTAATATAATACACATGCTTATCATTATATCGAAGAGATTTTGGTCCCTATTAAATTACAGGAAACAAACAAATATAAAGGATTTTGGTCTAGTAGTGATCGACCGAATCACAGACCTTCATCTAATTCTCTAAGCCCTTGTTTACTTTTCAGGTTGTGTTAAGGAATGTCATGTTTTTGTGTGTTAGTTTGAATTGACTATCCGCTGTTTACATCACTTTAAGAACACATGTTATTTATTGGGTATTTTTAATTTTTTGTTTACTTATCAAGTCTGATAATGTGTGTTTAATTGCAAATTACTTAAACACCCTTTCTAACCGTACCTCCACCATTTGGTTATTTATTACTCCTCCATCTCACACTCAAAATGATTTCAACTTCAAAACCAGCCTTTGTCAAAAAAAAAAAAAAAAAAGAAAAGAAAAATTGGA
>JBBMKE010400549.1:0-12545 GCA_037834125.1 Lippia alba | reverse complement strand
ATCCATAATGTTCAAAAGCAATAAACAAACTGAATTCATAAATCTAACTAAGGGAAATATTGTAAAAGGATGATTTTTGCTGGAGAAATCTTCAAACTGCTGCCCAAGACTTCACGCCAATTCTGCTCCCAAAATCCCGATGGAAAAGTGGATCTGTGTCCGTCCCCCAATCTGCTTCCCAATACGTGATTAAATAGCCCACAAATCCTATCTCAAATTGGATTACTATTCACGCGCAGCTTGTTGTCCAAGGTTCATCAATCCTTCAAGATGGGTGGACTTAATTAATTCCCAAGACTCTTAACTCTCGGCCCATTTAGATATCGAAGCCCACGTCTTCTTCCAATTAAAGGAATCACCATATCCAGTGCTTACATCCATCCTTCATTCTTCATGGCCCACTAATTCAGCCCACGCATGCATCCATGAATTCACTCTATTTGGCCCATTAAATCTGCAATTAATTAAAATTGGCCCATACTGCTCCTATTAGCACAAAAACTGATCAGGGCATCAATTTGAACCAAAGTTAGGCACTAAATTTGAGACATAAACACATAAATATACGAATAAAATGCACGCTAACACTAGGACCCGACACGTGAACCAAATGGAAAGTCCGCACAGCACCAATCAAAGCGAACGGGTGACAAACAAAAATCCAACCTAGGCTAGGCGGTACCTAAACTCAGTACAACAAATAAGCAAAAACCTGTATGCGGAAGCAATACAAAATACGAACTTTCAAAAAACCTTCATACATTAAGCATAACAAAAATGGGACATATCAATCAACTGTACGGGTTCATCTAATCCAGCAACCTGTCCTAACCTGTCCCGATTTAGAAACATAGCAAATCATACAATACATATCCACATGCAATGGCCACGGGCCGGCAAGAATTAAAACATTCGGATCACATGCAAACTTAGAGTCACAGGCCTCTTTTAAGCTTGGGCTCACAGGCCTCTTTTAAGGATAAAGACAAAGCCCAACAAGGGCAAAATAACAGCAAACCCGACAAGGGTAATTTAAACATATAAAAAAGTCGACACAGCATAGCTGAGCAGAGATTATACAATTTATAATAAAAATGAATTCAAATGAATGAAATACATAAACAGAACTCAAAAGACATAACTGACTCAGACATAACTTAAGACGTAACTCGAAACCGCCTAGCTCGAACTAAAATCAGCACCTACAACTGAAGGGGGAAAGAAGAGGGGTCAATCTACAACTCGATTGAGTGAGGGGGATGAACACACACACTATACAAAATGAGGAGCAGAGCACGTATCAAAAGAAAGATTATGAATCGGGACTAGGGTTTTGCAAACCAAAAATTTTTTTAGACCAAACTCATTTTCATATTGTACTTATTCAAATCATAACAGACAGAATAGACTCAAATCATAATAGAAGAGAAAGTGCCTATCCCATGTCATAATCAACATAACATAACAAAACAAAACAAATACACAGCGAGTACGGGCCTCCGACCTACCTCCAGAACAAACATAAACTAAACTAAAATACTCACAAATTAATCCATCTTCCACACCACGTTGTTCAAGAATCAAACCCTCATCACCTACATACATATGTACGAGGGGTAGCTAACCCACAATGTACTCGGAGTATCACGCCTAATCAACCTCTAAGATTCGCGTGTAACACTTTGAATGGGAATCATGCACAGGCTTATCGCGAAGGCCCTTATCGTCACGAGTTTCCTTACCCACAACTCCCAGGGCCCAAACAAATCTAGATCAAACCTCGCATATGATAGACTTAACAAAACATAACTTATGTACCTTATCGAGCATACCTTACCTTGCAACTTAGCATATGCTATAACGTACCACTCCATGTCATTCAAATCCAAAGTTTACGCGAAGACACAGGTTTGGAGCATGGCCTTATTGCAAAATATTTCAAGCTTACATGCGCTCGTACATATAGTTCAAAACTTTCCTCGTATGATAAAGTCATACACATATCTTATACAAACACATATCTATTATATAAATATAATAGGATAATCGCATGCAGACTTGAAAACGATCACAGAGGGTTGTAGGTCGTTTTAACTAATATAAAATTCCTAAAACCTCACCTTTCATCGATGAGAACAAAAATAAGAGCAAAGAAGTCCCACAGAAACCCAAACAGTTGAAAAACACGCCCTGAAGAACCCCTGAATGATTGAGTACACAAAAATAAGACCCAAAGTCAGACCACAACAACAAAGACGTACAACAAAGCTCAAACACTTAAAAGATGCAATCACGTAGGCAGAGTTCAAATTCATTTTCATTTCATACAAAACAAACCATCATATAGTTCAATAATTGCACATTAGGACATGTTTATATGCACAATTATTACAAATAGGAGAGGTAGAAAGAAAAAACAAATCACATTGTTTCATATTAATCCATTCCTTCTCAACCTAATTCATACATGTACGATTAAATCATTCTTAAGTATGAAAGTCCCTAATAAAATCATATAAGATTAATTTCAATCCAATTATCGTCCAAGAGGTTCATATCAATTTATTCAAAATTACACATTTGTGAAACTCACAACTTTCCCAACAATTGGTATACTTAATAATTCGTTCAAATTAGGCACAACGTATTCGTTCATAATTTATTATATAAGTTTCAATATAGTTTCATTATTAAATTAGTTTCTAAAATTACACCAACACCCCTTAAGAGCAATATCATATACATGAAGTGGCTTAAACAAGATAATTAAATTCAATAAATCAAAAATTACATCTTTCGTATATCATAACATACTTTCAAATATCATACAACTCATAATTCCAATCCCAAAGTACATACATGATCGAATTACAATATAAAATAATGAACAATTAATACGAATCAACATAAGGAGTTCAATTTACAATTCAATTCGTCAATACAAATCACATTTCAATAAATACGTAATTTCATATACATCGGGATACATTTCAATCGACAATTCCAACAATAATCTAGTTATTTACTATTAAAACAATTAAATCAAATAATCCCAAATGCGCAAATAAATTCATAGAAAATAAACCAAGCGTCCGATCGATGAACGAAAAGTGGTGTTAGACTCACCACAACGAAAGGAACCAGTCGACCGAAAGGTGTCGAAATGCTCAGGCCGAAACTCGTCGGAACGCAGCTGACAGTCGCAGGAAAATTTCCCAAAAATAGCCACACGAGCGTCTCAATAATTCCAACAAAACCCCTTTACAATAATCTGAAAATTCGCAAAGTACAAGATTTAATTGAAGAAAAATCATTACGAATAGAATCAGGAACCCTAGAACCAAGAAACGAAATTAAATTCAATTAGCTCAAAGAAAACAAAAATCGAACGTACTAATACAAAGCCCGTAACGAGTACTTTAGAAGCCCCAACAAATCAACCAAAAAAAGTCACTGGATATAGCGGCGGTTGACCGCCACGTATCGCCATTGACCGCCAAAAAACGGTCGCCTCTTAAATCGGCATCACCACAAAAAGATCGGCCTCGTCCTCACGAACAACTTTGCTGAAAAACCCTTTACCGAAAGATCGCCGGAAAAGCCTCAAATCGATGTCTTTATCTCTGTCACCGCTGCCATGTCGGAATCATCATCTGCGCCGTGAATCACTCCAAACTGAGACTAGAAATAGCTTCAGGAGGTTGGAAAAGGTCGAAAAACACCCTTGGTCGTCGGAAAAGTCACCAGAAACACGCCGAAAAATGGCGCTACAGTAATGCCGCCACTGCTCATGCATTCATGCGCCGCCATTGGCCTGTTGGCCGCGTCGCCGTGTCAGTATGATGTGCCTAGAAGTCACCCATCGGACTTCGGGGGTCGTGTCCCCAAATGCTCGTTGGAAACCCATGAAATCACCGACGAAATCACGGCACCAAAATCTACCGCGACCCGCGAATGAAATTGCGAGATATCTCCACCACCAGTGATTTTTAAGCTACGAAATTGGTATCATCGTGACAGCATCGTCGAGCTGATCAACTTTCACTATTCGTTCGTCGAAAACTGTCAAGAAACGAGGGAGATAGAGTTGTGTCTGAAACACACACTGGGGTGCCTGTATATCGCTGGAGAGAGAGAGCAGGTGAGGTGAGAGAGTGTGTTGGGAAGCTATGATTGGTCGAAGGGAGGTTCTGGATACTTAATCCGAATTCGAATGAGTAAAACGGTCGTAAACGAGTAAACGAAGTCAGAATTAGGCAAACTTAGAGTCTGCGGATTCGTTCCAATATCCCAAACACATAAGAGGGGTCAAATAGGCTAAATGTACAGAGTCACAGAATGAAAGATTAAAACACATAAGGTAGTTAACACATGGCGCCAACTCAGTCGATCAAAGAACCGGGGTGTTATAACCTTCCCCCCTTCAAAGAACCTGGTCCCCAGGTTCGCATGATGATTGGAATGGCTTCAATCACTACAACACTTCCAACTTCCCTTCTGTCAAGGGATGTTCGTGGTTCGGATCCCCATTCAAACGTTCTTCATGTCGTTGAGGTGTGCCTATGAACCCGATCATTGGTTATTCAAGCTCCTTCGATTTCTCTTCGAAGTGGATGGTAAATGTTGTTCATGTTCTCGAAGCCATCGGTCATTTCACTTGCAATCCTCAGAAGAGCTAACGAAAAGTGCAAAGCAAGCACAAAGAGAGAATCCCATCTCTTGGGACATAAAAGAAAGAGAGAACCCCATCTTCCAAGCAACTAATTAAGAGAACCCCATCTCTGAAGCACCTAATTGAAATAACCCCGCCCCTCAACCACATAAGTGAGAGACCCTGTATCTGAAGCATCTAGTTGAGAGAACCCACCCCCTCCCTTTATACCACATAAGCGAGAGAACCCCATCTCTCAACCTAAGTCTGGCATACTTCCACATCTCCCAAACATTCTAGTTTGAGAAAATTCAACATTTCTCAAACCCCTAAATTCGAAATAATCCAGCATCTCCGAATATCTAACTCCAAGAGAATCCAACATCTCTCGGTCACACAATTTAGAAAGAAACCAACATCTTTCTATCACATAAATAGAGAGAATCCCACATCTCCCTAACACATAAATAGAGAGATCTTAACGCCTCTCTAGCACATAAGTCCACTTACTCAGCATTCAAACATACGCATAACAAGGTGGCACTCGATGCAAAATATGTGATGCATGCTAAGTGTACCTTATCACAACTGATATCGGCGTCCCTAGAGTACAATCTCATCGTCCATGTCCAACTCAAAGGGCATATCGCGATGGAATCTATGTAAAATAGAATCACAATTCACTTGTATATGCATGAAGGATCAGTGAGCAATTAAGAAAGTTATAAACACTGAAGCACGAATAATTCACGCAAGCATATAATCCATTAGGTTTACAAAATTCACAACAACAATAAATCTTAAGTTATGAAAATTAAGCCATTTAGCCATATTATAACAATCGAAGTAACATCAAGCATTACACATTGTCATACATGTCTATCAAAATAAAATATAATTATTTATGTAATGTACGCGTGTAAATGCCATGAATGCTCAATGTACTATTCACCGTAGTAGTGGAGTTGAGGTTGGCAATTCTTTAATTTGGCGGGATAATCAAATCCTTGACTGACCGTGGTTCCAACCTTTCGTTCAAATTTGCATTCTTTAGTATTCCCTCAGATTCTCGGGTGCCCAAGTGGTCTTGAACCGATTCACTTGATTCTCAGAGTAAAGTAGTCCTTGGAGTCTCTTGAAATCCCAATAAAATCCATGGTAATTGGGAATCGTTATCTTTTTACCAATGGCAAAGTCTCTCGGAACAATCGTGGAGAGATAAATAGAGGATCTTTAATCAATCCAGCTTTGATACCGTCGTTTTAAATGATGCTCCCACATCCTTAATATTTCATGACGATGGCCTTCAATGACATCTTCAAAAAGTTTTGTAGTTCATGTAGTTTATCTCTTTTCCTTTAATACAAGTAGTTCATGTAGTTTATCTCTTTTCCTCGAATATCTCTTTAATCAAAAAGTTTTGTAGTTCATGTAGTTTATCTCTTTACAATAACCTGACCTCCACTTGAGAATCTTCAAATGGTACAAGAATCTCGAATTCCTCATTGCTACTTCACGTTATCCATAGTTAGGAATTCTGGTGTTCTCATAAAATTTGTTACCTCCGAGTACCTCCAAGTAGCAAGTATACATCCTGTAGGCACCTTGTTAGTTAAAAGGTCTCTTGTTTGCCTCATATACAAACATATTCTTCTATCCACCCTACACACAAGATTTGATAAATCAATCGTACACTTTCTGATCCACCCCTATTCAGATCCCAATGCAGCTTCCACTAACGTCAGCACTCGTTGGAACAGGTAAGGAAGTCATCTAAACATATCACAAACTAATGCATGCAGGATTAGGGATGTAAATGGCATGCACTCATGTCTAGCAAAGAAGATAGTCAAGCACGTAGAGCAAACGTTCAAAATAATTAAAATTTACTCCAACGCATGATGCACGTGCTATGACTGCATAATACCAGTCTTCATATCGATAGCAAAGAATATGACAATTGTGACACCCCGATTTTCCGGACGTACAGGTATGACGTATGTGCGTGATTTAATTATTAATTACGTGATTTATTAATTGTTTAACTTCACTTCTTCTTCCTTTCAAATTCTTATATTTGAATTATTTAAACTATTTGAACTTATGTGATATGTGAATTCTTTGTTGCTCGTGTGATACGTGTTTTGTGATTTTGAATTTTCGAGCGTGGCATACGTGAATTATATGATTCTTGGGCTTATATGTATGATTTAAAGTGTGCTTGGGCTTTGTGAAATTAGTTTGGACTCAATTGATCGCTTTTTGAATGTTGGGGCAATTTGGTAATTATGGCCTTTTGAATCCTTAAGTCGTTTCTTGAGCTTGGGAACTCGGATTCGAGTTCTGACACCTTCGTTGAGTTCGATTCGATGAATTAGATTCAATTAGACTAACGCCATATTTTTCCGAACTTGTTTCGACCCAAAAATTGACCCGCATACACAATACGTACCTATACACCTAGTGGGACCCATAGCCCCATGCTTTGGAAACTTTTTCTTCCCTTTTCTCTCAATTTTCAACATTCCCTCTCCCTCACACTCATACCTCATGCACTAAAAAAGAAAGAAAAGAGAAAGAAGAAAGCCCCAAGTTCCAAACTCCATTGTTGATCAAACCCCAAGCTCAAGAACCCTTTTTCTTCCACTTTTTCTTCAAGGTAAGCATGTTTTTGGATTCCTCTTGTCTTGGTGACCTTCTTTATGTGATTATTTTTTGGATTTCTTGTTGGGAATCTTGTGGGTTGAATTGAGCTTGAATAGTAAGGGTTTAGAGTTATTGGTGGATTCTTGCTCATTTATGACTTTTGTTGCATTCTAGTGCATTTATGGAGGTTATTATTGCATAATCCTTGGTTATTTATGAATTCTATACTTGGTTTTTGGATGGGGGAGTTCTTACCATTAATTCATGAGATGGGCTTGTTGGAGAAAGCATGACAACTTGGTTTATTGATCAATTTGTGCAAGATATGTGCTCTTAAGAAGATTCAAGACATGAGTGAAGGATTTTGCATGGTTTAACCCCTTGATCACTTAATCACATTCTTTCCCATTATTGTGGTTGAGTAAAATTATGTATTAGGAGTTGGTTATGGGTGCTTTGATGTTTAGAAGTTGGATTTGGAACTCATTTATGCATGCTTGAGTGAGCTTTGCGTCGGTTATGCCCTTACTTGCGTATTTGAGTGTTTTGTTGGATATTTGCGTATGAATTCATGTTCCCTCAATTCTATTGATGCCTAATATTATTATACATGATTTTATATTTTTATGAATTAGTTTGGATTGGTTTTGGTTTGATTAAGCATGCTTTGGTGTTTGTTTTGGCCGAAATTGCATGAAAATGGATTTTGGGCGCTGGAGCAGATCAACGGCCATTCGAAATTTGTGCATTGATTCCAACAACTATTGGAAATGGAATGCACAGTACAAGGCTACTAAATCGTTCCAACGACCTTTGGAAACTAAGCTATGAATATCAACGGCCGTTGATGGTCCAGAGGCTCCGACCATTTTCTTTCGTCGTTTTCTCATTTCTCGTGGCTTGTATGCTTCTCTCCCACCCCCAATATGACCCCTGAGCATTTCTAACATGTTTATATATGTGTCACGTTGAATGTATTAGAATTTGGTATGATTTTGAATTCGTTTATATGAGATATGATCCCTTATGCCCTTTATGGTACGTTTGTGCATTTCATTTGCATCCATTGCATTCATGAGCATTGCCGAGCGTCTAATTGATTCATATTTAAGTCTAAGTCTTGGGTATTATGTTTCTATGCCACAAAGCCACTTCCAGATGTCGTCGGACTCGAGGCTTAGGTGTTGGTTTGCCCGTTTTGGTCTACGTTCTCTACCGCTTTTGTCATAGGGTGAGGTTTAGGATGTTTTGTACCAGTTATTGACCTATGGCCAAAATGTGATGATTTCTTACCCCGTGTGCGATATTATATCTTATATATAAGTATATAAGTGTGCTTAAGATATGATTATGGTCTTATGAATACGGTTATGAGCTTTTATGAAATGATATACGTATGAGCATAAGTAAGCTTAAGTTTCTTTATGTTTATGGTACGTTTATATTATGATACTTGCGAGGTGAGCCCTAAAATATGGGAATTAGTTTTGGTAAGTATGTTGGGCCTGGGAATTGTGGGTAAGGACGCCCGGGACTGTAAGGACCGTCGGGTTAAGCCTGTGCATGATTCCCATCCGTAGTACCACGCACGATTCTTGGAGGTTGATGAGGCGTGATGCTCTGAGTACGTTGTGGGTTAGGTACCCCTCATACATATGTAAGTAGGCGGAAAGGGTTTGACTCCTGATCGCTATGGTGTTGGGGTTGGATTGATTTATGATTTATGATTATGTTTATGATATTTGAGGAGTTTGGGCAGGTCCGTACTCGCCAGACATCTGCTTATGTTTAAGTTTGATGGATTATGAATCGGGAAAGGATTTCTTTGTATATGATATGTATCTCTTCTTTGAAAATGGTTTTAGTTTGTAAAAACCTAGCCCAGTTCATGAACATCACTTTGAAACGTGCTTTGATATATTATGTAAGTGTGTGGGTGTGCGTTAGCCCCCCCACTCAGTCGAGTTGTAGACTAACCCTCTCTTTTTCCCACCTTTAGTGCAGGTTTGCTCGAGCTAGGCGGGGAAGTGCGTCTTCGAGTCGTACTAGCTTGTATAGGTCGAGTCTGCATTCATATTTACTGTTTTGGAGATACTGTACTCTTGTGTTATATTTTGATACTAGGAGGATTATATATTATTCTTTTAGCCCAGTGTGGCATTATATATTGTTGGTGCTCGTGTCGAGCTTATATGTGATCTTGGTTTTAGTTCCGCTTTTTGTTTCATTTTATTTGTGTGTTCTGTTCAGGTTTTAGCCCCGCTTAGCCTAGTGTGTGTGTTTTGATCCTCGTTTGGTTAGACTTGGGCTCATGTATGGACTTCTATTTCAAGCGTAAGTTCTGGTCTAGGTACGGGGGATGTGGATGACCCGCGCTTAGGCGTCACATCCTTAAGTGGTATCAGAGCTCACGGTTAAAAACCAAAGCTCTAGTGTCGTGTCGGATTTGTCTAGGTCAGTCGGCTTAGGACAATATGGTTATGTGCATTTACATGATTACTTGACTGTTATTTCGTTTATTGTGCACATGAACATGTATTGACCCGCATGCATTTGTATTGGAATTCTTTATTTTATAGAACTATGCCTCTGAGAAGACACCATCTCTGGGATAGATCCCCTGGTCATCATCACTGGGATCATTCTCCCCATCGAGGCCGCACTCTACCACCGCCATGAAGAGAGCCTGAGGGTTTTATGGAAAGGCTAGCAACGTATTTTGATCAAAGGGATCAGGAAAGAAATAATGCCCATCCAGGAAGAAACAATGGAGGAGGCCATATCCTCGCCGTTCTTTGAGAGTATAAGAATCAAAACCCACCAGTCTTTGTAGGGGAAACGATGTCCAAGCTGAACAGTGTTTAGTGCAAACAAACCGTATATGGACTCTCATACCGTGCGGGGAGATGGAGAAATTGCAAAGCACCCTTACGATGATACAAGGGCAGGCTTATGAGTGGTGGTTAAGTATTCAAGTGAGATTAGAGGCCACCGCAGATAAGGTCACATGACCGTTACCGAGTATATATAGAACTTAGGGAGTTAGGGAATTTATAGAACTTAAACAAGGAACTACAAAGAGTCGGCGAATTAGGGAATTTATAGAACTTAAACAAGGAAACATGACCGTTACCGAGTATATTAATGAATTTGTGAGCCTCTCACGCTATGCCCCCAACGTTGCTAACGATGACGAGAGCAAGGCGTCCCAATTCTTTCAAGGCCTTCGTGAGGATATGAAGGATGCTCTGGAGGCCTCTAATGTTAGCATTTGGGCAAAGGTGATGGATAAGGCATTGAGGGTCGAGGAAAGAGTTGTCATGTGAAGAAAAAATGCTCATTTCGGCCAATGGTCAAGTTCGGGTGGTTCAAACAAGTTTGGGATGAGACCCGCCTACCAAGTCTTCCCACAAGCTAAACCTCAAAATAAGCAATTCAAGCCGGCAGGACAGAAAAATCCACCTTTTGCACTTCTGGCTCCGGGCCGATGCTTGCAATGTCAAGGAAATCATCCTGCAGAGAAATGCTTCAAACTTTATAAGAAATGCTAAGGGTGTGGGGTGTCGGACCACATGTTGAGCACTTGTCCTAATAGGAGGCCTATGCATGCTCCCCGATGGAAACTAAAGGCTGGCCATCCAAGCTCGGGCCTATGCTCTTGGAGGAGAAGAGGAAAAAGCCACTAAGATCGATCCAAATACCGTGGTGGAAGGTACAATAAGCATTCATGGCACCACATTGCATGCATTGTTTGATCCCGGGACCACTCATTCATTTATTTCTCGGGAAATTGCTTCTTCTATGTGCTTGCCTATTTCTTTATGTGCGCATGACTACATGGTTAGCTCTCCCCTTGGTGGTAGTTTGATAACTTGCAGGGTTTATCGAGGTTATCCTGTGAGCTTTGAAGATCGGGTTTTCATTGCTAACTTGGTTGAAATGTTGATGAAGAGATATGGGGTGATTCTTAGTATGGATTGGTTATTTAAGCATCGGGCTGTAATGGATTGTTGGCAAAAGAAGGTGTTTTTGGGTTCAGTGGTATTTACGGGGGTGAGGTTGAAGTCAAGCCCGTTTATCTCTTTTTTTTAGGCTAGAGAAATGGTTCGCAATGGTGCAATGGGTTTCGTGGCCTATCTTTTGAACAAACCCAAGGATCAGGCCAAACTCGAAGAGACGGAGATTGTACAAGAGTATGCCGATGTTTTCCCTAAAAGTTTGGGTTCTCTACCCCCTGACAGAAAAATTGAGTTTGTTATCGACGTTCATCCCGGATTAGACCTTTCTCGAAAACTCCCTATAGAATGGCTCCAGCAGAACATAAGGAGTTAAAGACGCAGCTTGATGAGCTTCTCACTTGCGGATACATCCGTCTGAGCACTTCTCAGTGGGGTGCTCCCATCTTGTTTGTAAAGAATAAGGATGGGACGTTACGGATGTGAATAGATTACCGCAAGCTAAACCAGATGACCGTTAAGAACAGATACCCTTTGCTACATATCGAGGAGTTGTTTGATCTTCAGCTGGGGATTCGGGAGGAAGATATCTCCAAGACAGGGTTTAACACACGTTATGGGCGTTTTGAATTTGTGGTAATGTCGTTTGGATTGACAAATGCCCCTGTTGTGTTTATGAACATGATGCACCGGGTGTTTAGATCATTCCTTGATAAGTTCGTGGTAATTTTTATAGACGACATCTTGGTGTACTCGAAGTCCATGGAAGAACACTCACAATATTTGAGAATTATTTTGGAGACCCTAAGAAAGTATAAGCTTTATGCTAAGTTCAGCAAGTGTGAAATCTGGATCGACAAGGTTATGTTTCTAGGTTATATAAACTCAGGTAATGGGATTGAAGTTGATCATTCCAAGGTTGAGACGGTATTGAATTGGGAACGACCAAAGAACGCCTTGAAGATAAGAAGTTTTCTGGGGTTAGTGGGCTATTATCGCAGATTTGTTTAAGATTTCTCTAAGATTGCTGCTCCTTGACTCACTTAACCAAGAAAGATGTACGGTTTGAATAGGATGACAAGTGTGAGGCAAGTTTCCAGATTCTCAAGAGAAAGGTTAACCTTCGCACTGGTTCTTATTTTACCTGTGGGTACAGATGGTTATGCGGTTTACACGAATGCTTCCAAGGAAGGTCTCGGGTATGTCCTAATGCAACATGGTCGAGTGGTAGCTTATGCTTCAAGGAAGTTGAAGGAGCATGAGAAGAATTACCCAACACATGATCTCGAATT
>JBBMKE010400538.1:0-12546 GCA_037834125.1 Lippia alba | reverse complement strand
CCAAAATCATAAAACCAAACCATAGTCCCATCTTGCAGGGCATACTCGCTAGATTCATAAGGAAACGTACAATGGATTCAAATCAAAGCTCATATACGCTCATAATTATACCATTTTCATAAAACTCAAAGGTGTTCACAAATCACCTCATACCATAAACACTCGTATTTATACATAATAGAAGTATACCACATGCAAAATTCGAAATCAATACACATAAAGGCCATAAGGTTTCATCTATACAAACCTAACCCTCACCTTTGCAAAAAGAGTCGGAAATGGAACGGAGAGAGAGCAAAGACCGCATAGACCTCGGGTTCTTTAACTTCCAAAGGAGGATCTGAGACAAAGAAATACAAACCCGAGACTTAGACTCAAATATGAACCAATTAGATGCTCGACAATGCTCATGAATGCAATGGATGCAATGAAATACATAAACGTACCATAAGACACATAATGAACCATATCTCCAATATTCATATTCAAATTCATATCAAATTCTAATACATTCAAGTTAACACACATATATTGGGGGTGGGAAAGGTGCATAGAAGCCATAAGAGACGAACAAACGACGAAAGAAAGCTACCGGTGTGACTGGACTAAACCAACGGCCGTTGGTTTCTTCCCCTTTATTTCCAACGGCTATTGACTCTATGCAGTAGCACCATATTGTTCAGAGCTATTCCAATGGCCGTTGGAAACCAAGTCCAAAATTCCAATGGCCGTTGATTTCACCCAGGCGCCCAAAACTTGATTTTCATGCAATTTCGGCCAAAAACAACACTAAGGCATGCTTAAACACTCCAAATCCAATCCAAATTCATACATAAACATCATAACTCATTCATAAACACATTAGGCATGATATAGCATCAAGGGAACATAAATTCACATGAGAAATTCCAACGAAACACTCAAATGCGCACAAAAGGCCTCAACCGGCAATGTTGCATTCTAAATGGCTAAAATGCATACAAAACTCAACTTATCATAACCAAAGCAATAAAAAATCATTCCCAACACATAATACTACTCAAACACCGCATTAGGGGTGAAGGGGTCCAAGTGATCAATCTAAAATCCAAGCCAAAACTCATCACTTATGCTTCAAACCTTCATATATATATACACATATCTTCACTAAATGAGACCAAAACCCAATCATACATGCCAAACTCCACAAACCCATATTTTCCATTAATGCATCAACTTCCTAACTCAACCACCATGCCATGGAATCCATAAATACTCCAAGAATTAGCATTCAAGACTCCCATATATGCATAAATGTGTAACAAGACACCAAGAGAGACAAGAATCCAACATATGCGCCAAACCCTTCCTAAACATGCCATAATCAAATCCCAAGCTTCCCACCATATAATTCATGAAATAAATACATAATATAGATCACCAAGTCAAGAGATTCACGAATACATGCTTACCAAGAAGAGAAATGGAAGAAAAAGGGGTTCTTGAGCTTGGGGCTTGGAGCTTCAATGGAGGGAATGGAACTTGGGGGTTTTCCTTCTTTTCTTGGTGTGGTGCGTGTGAAATAAGGGAGAAGAGGAGGGATTGCTGCAAATTGGGGGAGTAAAGGGAGAAAAGTCCACAAAGGCATGGGCTTGGGGGTCCCACTAGGGCTATAAATGTGTAGTTGTGTACGTGGGTCGATTTTTAGGTCAAAACGAGGTCGGAAAACTATGTGCTTAAACTCATTGAGTCTCATTCATCAAATCGAACTCAACGAAGGTGTCGGAACTTGAATCCGAGTTCCCTAGCTCAAGAAACAACCTAAGGACTCAAAAGGTCATAATTACCGAATGACCCCAAAACATTTAAAAAGCATACAATTGAGTCCAAAAATAATTACACTAAGGTCCAAAACAAGTCTAAAATGTTCAAATAATTCCAAGTAGCATATAATTTATATTAAGCATGCTCGGGAAATCGAAATACGAAAATTCAATTTACGCGATTAACAAATAGTTCAAATAATCATATAGTTCAAATTGATCGAATTGTTCACATACGAATATAAATATGAATGTAATGCATCAATTAAATATGAAAATAAATTCAAAATAATATTTAAACTCACACGTGGTACAAACCTGTACATGCGAAAAGTCGGGGTGTCACATGGCACTTCACATTATGTTAAGTATGTTGGTACTGTTACGTTGACTATTGAAGTTACTTTAGAGAATGTACTTTACATTCCTACTTTCAAATTTAATCTGGTCTCAGTTAGTAAACTGGTTAATGCTACTAACGTTGAGTTTGTGTTATTTAAAAATGGTTGGACCTTGCAGGACCAGAGAACTAAAGAAAGTACAAGATTCATTTGTAATAGTCTCTATGTTTTTAATTCTAATGACGTTTTTGTGCTTCATGGTACTGTTGTTTCTGATACTAAGGGCATCCTTGAAAACAATACTGTCAAGGATGTTTTGAGAGAAAACATTGCAGTTTGTGAGAATAAAGGCAATAGGTGTTTTGCTGCAAAGAATGATGAATATTATTTATGGCATCACAGGCTAGGACATGTCTCTGACACTGTACTTAAACACTTACATATTCCTGTGAATTTTCCAGATAGTATTGTTTGTGATACTAGTTGCAGGTCTAAGCAGCACAAACTTTCCTTTCCTGTAAGTACTATCTCTACTAAAGAGCCCTTTGATTTTTTACATATGGATTTATGGGGCGCTTTTAAAATAAAAACTCATTCAAATTGTCATTATTTTCTTACAATTGTTGATGATTTTTCCAGATGTGTATGGACCTTTTTAATGCCATACAAAGATCATACCTATTCTGTAATCAAAGATTTTTTGGTTTTTGTTAAAAATCATCATGGAAAAATTATTAAAACCATAAGGAGTGACAATGGACGAGAATTTGTAAATGTTAATTGCAAATATTTCTTTCATAGTTTGGGCATTCTACATCAAACTACTTGTGCTCATACTCCAAAACAGATTGGGTTTGTGGAGATTAAGCCCAAACACTTGGTTCAAATTGCTAGAAGCTTAACGTTTCAGTCTAATGTCTTTCTTTATTTCTGGGGCGATGCAATACTCTGTGCTACTTATATTATAAATAGATTGCCTAGTAGGGTAATAAACTGGGATACGCCTTATATTAGATTGATGAAATCTGAACCCTCTTATGATGATATTAAAACTTTTGGATCTTTATGTTATGCTACGGTAACATATCTACATAAACATAAGTTTGCTTCTAAGTCTCTTAGATGCATCATGATTGGGTATGTTAGTGGCAAGAAGGCTTATAAGCCTTTTCATTTAGATTCTAAGGAAGTAGTTATTTCAAGGGATGTTAAATTTCATGAAACTGAGTTTCCTTATAAAATTAAAACCCAAACTTCTCATGAAATTCCTAAGATCATCACTCAAGATATGTTATCTTCTGGAAATGATCTTGACAGTAATGATTATAATCAAAGTGACAATAACTTGAAACCTATATCTGTTGAGTCTGCTATTGATGATCCTCATCAAGATCCTGATGGTTCACATACTGTTACAGAGGTTATACAACCTAGAAAAAGTACTAGAGTTAAACAGCCACCTGTATGGATGAAAGATTATGTATGCAATGTGAACTTTGAGATTAAATCTGATGAAAATGCTACTAAAAGTTTACTTTTTGATGGTGTTTTGCCTTATGCTGATTCTTATGTTACTTTTATGGCTAAAGTTGCACCTATTCCAGAACTTGTTACCTACGCTCAATCTGCTAAGTTTCCAGAGTGGGTACAGGCTGTGGAACAAGAATTACAGGCTTTACAAAATAACAATACTTGGTCTGTTGTTGATTTACCAACTGGTAAGAAACCAATTGGTTCTAAATGGGTTTATAAGGTAAATAATCATCCTGATGGTTTTGTAGATAGATACAAGGCTAGACTTGTAGCTAAAGGTTATAATCAGACATTTGGGATAGATTATTTTGACAGTTTCTCACCTGTAGCAAAGTTGGTAACTGTTAAGGTATTTTTGGCTATTACTAGTGCTAAAGGGTGGAATTTATTTCAACTTGATATTAACAATGCCTTTTTACATGGTTACCTTGATGATGATGTTTACTTAACTCCTCCGCAGGGTTATGCAGGGGCTAAGTCAGGACATGTTTGTAAGTTACAAAAATCTCTATATGGTTTAAAACAGGCCTCAAGATAGTGGAATCTTGAGTTTACAAATAAAGTGATTTCTTATGGTTTTTCCCAATCCACACACGATAACTGTCTGTTTACCTATAGTAAAGGTTCTTCTTTTATTATGTTGATTGTCTGTGTGGATGATGTGCTTATTTCTGGATCCAATAATGCTATTATTCATGATGTTAAGGATTATTTGCATTCAACTTTTACTATTAAGGATTTGGGTTCAGCTAAGTACTTTTTAGGGATTGAGATTTGTAGATGCTCCACTGGTATGGTTATTGCTCAGAAGATATACATTACTGATTTATTAACTGATGCAGGTCTGCTTAATCGTAAATTTGTTTCTACACCATTATCTTTGGGATATAAGTTTGTCTTGGATTCTAATACTCCTTTTGTTGATCCTATTCAGTATAGGAGATTGATTGGCCGTTTATTGTATCTAAATTTGACTCGTCCTGACATCAGTTTTTCTGTGCAATAGTTGATCCAATTTGTGAGCAATCCCATGCAGTCACATTAGGATGCAGCCGTTCATGTCATGAAATATCTTGCTGGGACTAGAACAGCAGGGTTGTTGTTTCCAGCACATAATTCTTTAACCCTATCTGCCTTTAGTGATGCAGATTGGGCTATATCCGCTTTAACAAGAAAGTCTCTGACAGGGTTTTGTGTATTTTTAGGTGGAGCACTGGTGTCCTGGAAAACTAAAAAGCAGCCTACTGTGAGTCGGTCCTCTTGTGAAGCAAAATATAGAAGTTTGGGGGCCACTGTGTGTGAGCTGCTTTGGATGTCTTATTTGCTGAAAGATTTGCAGATTCCAGTTCCTTTACCTATAGAAATTTGGTGTGATAACAAGGCAGCATCACATATTTCAAAAAATCCAATTTTTTATGAGTGCACTAAACACTTGGAGGTAATCAATATAAGCAAGGCTTCATATCCTTACAACATGTTTCCACTACGCAACAATTAGCTGATATATTTACCAAGTCTCTTGGGGGTCCTCGTTTTCGATGGATATTGAGCAAGTTGGGCTTTCTCTTCAATAAAGCTCCCTCTTGAGGGGGGTATTGGAACCTATATTTCTTTGGTTATGTATTTTTAGTTTTATTGTTTTTCTTTCTTTACACGCTTTCTAGTAGAAACGTGTTTTATTTTTGTTCTTTGAATATTTTGACACGACCCACCTCTTTCCGTTGTACGCATGTCCTCTATTTATACCCTTTATGTCTGTAACTTTGTATGCACAAGAGAATCCCTATTTTGTTCATCTTCTTCACCGCCTCTATTTTGTTCATCTTCTTCACCGCCTCTCTGCAAATACCTAGGGTTTCTACACTGACAATTGAGATTCATTAATATACTTAAGGATCGCACAATTACATCTAGAGACACACATAGGTATTTCACGAAATCAGGTCAATGCATCCCATAGTAGTTTCAACCAATTAAAGTATGAAGAATGAGAAAGATTACATTTTTTAGTGTATCTCAAATCACGCTTCAATTGGTAAATTAACGATCTATTGCATTGACCGTATCTCTGATCAAGATCTTACCAAAGCTCTTGTACAGTGCTAGAGTGGAGGAATACATCACTTATCTTAGGTGTTATTGTATCTTGAGTTTATGCCTAAAAAGTGTTGTCGATCTTCTTCCTTTTCTTGAAATTAGGACCAGTAAGGGAATGCGGATCAATGCTTCCATCAATAAAACCTAGTTTGGCCTTTGATTCGAGTGCGATCTTCATTGTTGCCCACCAGATTTGCAACACCCTTAACGATAGAGCATCATATCCCCCGCACCACATGTCCGATTCACATATGAAATTGATTTACATACATGAACTAAACACTTGGCGAACGGGTGACAATAAAAATCAATCCTAGCTAGCCGGAACTAACCCTGTAACCAATCAAACCATGCCAACACATGCATAATATAGCATATCATATCCATTATGATCAATATTTACAATAACAGTCACTGGCACACCGGCCTCAAAATTTCATGACAATATGTACAATATGTATCCAAGTATACAATAATATGCATCAATACCAAAAATGGTGCGACCAATGCTAGATACAGACTAAAGACTCCGATTCCCGCCTAGTATGCATCTAAAAAGATTGAATTTGGTGGGGCGTCAGTCTATGGAAGACTGAATTATCTTGTTCCTTCGAGATGGAAACTCCCAAGCGATAAAATCAAAGCAAGGAAGGTAAGAAACAAAGCTCCTAGATTCTCTCTGGACAGCGAAGGACGCCTCTTCAAACGTTCATTTCAGGGTCCCCCTATGAAGTGCCTGAGACCCTCGCAAGCTAAAGAGGTATTAGAATATGTGCACAGTGGCAGTTGTGGAAATCACTCTGGCGGTCGGATCTTAGCCAAGAAGGTGTTGAGGAGTGGATTCTACTGGCCCTCGGTCTTGAAGGATGCCATCAACTATTCCAATAAATGCCCCAAGTGTCAATTCCATGCGAACGTTTCTCAACTTCCAGCAGCCCAGATGATCACTGTGACGCATCATGGCCCTTCGACCAATGGGGCATTGATATCGTGGGATCCTTCCCTATGGCGGTCTGACAACGGAAGTTTGCCATCATAGCAGTGGATTACTTCACTAAACGGGCCGAGGGAGAGGCTGTCGCAAAAATCACCTTTCGGACAGTTAGAGATTTTATTTTAAAAAAATCATCTACCGTTATGGCATCCTGAGGGTGCTTATCTCAGACAATGGCTCTCAGTTCATTGTTGTAGACACCCGAGATTGGTGCTTGGAGCTTGGTATTGAATAGCGCTTCACTTCCTTGGGTCATCCACAGGCCAATGGTCAAGTTGAAGTAACAAACAGGATCATACTCTAGCATCTCAAAACGATGCTCGAGAGTAAGAAAGGGGAATGGGCCGAGGAACTCCAAGGAGCTCTCTGGGCATATCGGACTACCCCCCAAGCGGCAACAGGAGAGACCCCTTACGCCCTGACGTACGGATCCGAGGCAATGGTACTTGCAAAGCTCGCTCAAGATTCTGCACACATAGCCTATTTTGAGCTCGTTGCCAATAACAGCAATCGAGCGTTGGAATTAGATCTGCTCGATGAAAAGCGCGATACCGCTTGGGCTCGCATCCACAGGTACAAGGCAACAGTCGCCTCACAGTACAACAAATGCATTAAAGAGAGGACTTTCCAACCGAAAGACCTAGTTCTCAAGAAAGTTGAAGTCTCTAAGTATGTGAGTAAGCTGGACCCCTTCAAAGTCATACAGGTACGAGCGAACAATACCTACCTACTAGAGACTTTGCAAGACGAGTGTTTACCCCGATCGTGGAATGCTTGTAATCTCAGAAGGTTTTACGTATGAGTATTGTATTATTCCCCTTGGGACAAGTTGTATCTCTTCTTAATGAAATGGAAAACATGGAATACAATTACTTTATGCATTTTTAGTTATCTCTTGCCTTATCATTGAAAATACCTCTCTTTCGAGGATTAAATATGCTAAATTCCGTGTCGAGGGAACTCCACGTCGAAACAACACTACCTAATGCTACTCTAATCTCTCTGGAACAAGCGAACTCAGTAGGTCCACTGAAGCTAGCAAACTCAGTAGGTAGAGTTACAAACGGAATAGGCCTAAGGATTTCTTACGCTCGTTATCCTTTGATGGATAATTCTTATCCTTTGACGGATCACTGCATGGAAACCCTTTGACGGATTGTTCTTTGTTTTAATACTTAACAAAACTTACAGTGTTTTTCTAAGCTCAAGTTATTTGCAGATGGAAATACTTAAACTATTTCTACTTTCTAAGGTTCTTCTGTACTTGGTGTATTTCTGTGTAAAATTTGATTTCTTACTTTCATTTGGCCAGGGTGATCCCCAAGCAGACACACCCTAGTGCCCTCACAAGACAGTTATGAAATTCTATTGTGTGATGGAGACAGAACCAATCTAAGTATATCTCTGGAACATGCATACATCCAAGCATTTGAGCTAGCAGTTATCAAGAATTAGCAATACTCACGGGAAGTTGACAAGTATTTATTCATATACGAAAAACTGAGCAAGACGCTTGACGGAAGTTAAATAGAGTGATATGATTGAAATGGAGGTTACACTTGTTCAAGTACAGCATAGGGAAATGTTAAAAGCAAGTTTCAGAAAGAAAAAACAAAAGTATAGTGAAAGATCAGGAGGCAGGGGCATCGTCTGTTTGCGCGTTGGAAGAAGAGGGTTGTTCAGGTTCGGGAGGTGCCATGGATAGAGGAACCAAAGCCAGAGGTTCCCCACCCTGCGTGGAACGAGCTTCAGCTTCCTCAACAAGCGCCTGTCGGCTTTCTTGGGATCCGTGAGCTGCCATAAAATTAGCCTCATATTCCTTAACCAGTGCCTGGAATTCTGGCTCAGCTACATCCTCTTCACCTTCCGCTTTGAGGATCTCTTCAAGATTCTCATCATTCGATATGTCAAGTTGAGGATCCTCCCGAGCATTTGATGGGGCCAAGCCGGCCTTGATCAACTGGCCAATTCCCCTCCAGAAGAAAAGCGTTGCATTCGTAAAATAATGGATGTTGGCCATTATGTCAAATGCCTTGGACTTTACGAACTTTTCCACTACTTCTTTCGCAGAGCAACCCTCGAGGGTGGCCTCACTCTTCTGAATTTCTTGGAACTTGGCCGTCACATCCTTCAACTTGCCATCCTTCTCCTTGATGGACTTCTGCAACTCCTCTTTCTCTCTCATCAGCGCCTCATTCTCGAGCTTTCATGCCTCGGCAGAGTCTTTATGTTTGTGGTCCAGGACCCTCCACTGATCATCCATCTCACGGAGAGCATCCTTGGACTTTGCATGCTCGTCCTCGACAACCTTGAGCTTGTCGGTCAATTCCGTGCATTCTCTGTACCAGGCCGAAGGATCGTGCATCCTCGACAGCCTCTTGTACTTTGTCTTATGGGCCGTATAAGCTTTAGCCCTCTGCTCTAGGCTCTTCAACCTTGGGAATACCTCTTGCAAAAAAAGAAAAGTATGCTAAGTATAGGAAAGATGAGTAAACACTTATTTGCTAAGAGAGTACAAAGGTTAAGGGTGATACCGAGATCAAGGCATGGTTCGCGTCAGCCACCAGCTGTTTCACCGTCTGATCGATTAACCGAGCATGGTCTCCCTTGAACTGATCCCGGTCGAATATGCTGCCACTAATGAGGCGAGCATTGGCCCCTCTTTTCAGCAAAACTGGCCTGTCAGCCGGATCTTTCTTGTAACGAGCATCTCCGGTTGGCTTGAATTTCCCGTAATCCTCTTCCTCGGAGGAAGAGGTATATCCGTTATCAAGCTCTATAGGACCAACCATCATATTCTTACCTTTCCCAAAAACTTGGTGAGGGTCCGCCATCCTCTTTCTTTTTCTCGAGGGCTCTGATCTACCCTCGAGGATCTCCTTGCCCGAGGCTGCCTGTGCCGTCACCTCAGCATCCTCTCTCGCCGGAGGAACGTGTGTAACCTTCTGAACCTCAATGTTTTTCGAGCCTTGGTTCTCCAACTCGTCGATCAGGTACCTCTCTGTGGCTTGCAGGCTCCCCTATTGAGGGCCCTCTTGTTGTCGAGGGTGTGGCTGTGGTGGTGGGACCGGTGCTGCCGCGAGCGGTGACTTCAGGAGCCTTTCCAGTCTCGCCGCTGTTTTACCTGCCATGAGTATCTCAATCGCTGCAGGGTAAGAAACGAGCATCAGAAGGTGGTTTTCACAAAGGAGAAACAACAAAGAAAATGCTAAGTATAAAAAGAAAAGGGGGACGGACAAGTATGAGAATTCGTTATGTTATGCTCGCGGTTAGTGGAAAGATTAGTAAGGGTTAGTCCCTAAAATCTAACCATCTTTCTCCACGATCCCGGGGGGAGGGGTGTGCTCCACCATTCCTGGAGGGCTCGATAGGCCAAAACGGAATAACTCCTCTTCATTTTTCAGAAGGCCCTTCGCCTCCACCACCCTCTTGCACTCCTTCATCGCGGAGGCGACACTCTTCGCCCAACTCTCGAAGACCAGGTTCGGAGGTCTCGTCCTTATAAGAGCCTCCTCATCCCCATTCTCAACCCACTTCATCGGGACCCCAAACATCTCCTCATTACCCGTTACATACAGGAACTTGCCTTTCCAGGTCTCGCCCAAGGAAGTTGCAGGCGAGTTGATAATCCTCATATTTTTTTTTTTCGAGGAGATATAATAGAAACCTGTCTCGGGGGAGGATCGAGAGGATCAAGATATCTGGAAGAGACTGGTAAAATTGTTCACCGATGTTTCTTGGCCCATTGTTTTCATCAATATTATGAATGAGTTTATCTGGGCAATCCCGATGACAGAATTTGCGAGGGCGAAAGGTTCAAATAATTAAGGATGACCCTAGTTTCTTGGGGATAGAAAATCGGAGACCGCCTCCCACTACGGCGTCTCGGTACACTGTCATCTATCCCTCGGGACGGGGGGGTCGTTGGCTCGCTCATCTGTCTCCGCTGTACGAGCCACCACCCCAGCGGACTAAGACGTCCCCTGCATCAATTTATCAAACTCCTTGGAGGTTAACGTGCTCGCAATTTCCGCAGGAGCCTTATCTGTCTTATGAGGGTTAGGCCCTTTATCCCCTTTCTCCTTTTTCGAGGGGGCTCCTCTTCTGCCCTCTGCTCAGATGGACCCTCTCAACAGAGATCATAGCGATTGTCACTGTACGGTCCTGGGGTCTTATGGCAGAATTAGTGACAGGGAGAACTTTCTCCCCCTGTTGTACCATCAAGAGTGCATTATCGCACTGCTCAAAGAGCCCAGTTATGTCTATGGGTTGACGTTCATGCATCCCTTGCACCGCAACATCTAGTTCCTCGTCTCTACTTACTCTACTGGTGCTAACCACCAGAATTGTTACCGGAACCCTGTTCCCATCACCCCCCCGCAATTCTCGCCAGAACAAACATTGGAACGTCACTCCGGCGAGGAGATACATGGAGATACATCTCCTCTATCTCTTGGGCCATGTCACTAATTGCGGATTCGCTAGGAGAAGTTTTTTCGGCCATGAAGTCTGGATTTGAGGTATATTCAAAAGCTCAGGAGAACACAAGCAAACTAAAACCCTAAAGCTTCAAAAATCAACAATCCCACACAATGGATAACAACGATCTTCCGTCGACCTAAATCTACTATTAGCAACAAAGATTATCACGAAGATAAGTACCTTGATCTGAAAATCTGAAAATATCGCCGGAAGTCACAAAGGACTTGCAGGGGTATTATTGTGCTCTTGGAGTGTTTGAAAGCGTAAAAAATGACAAAGGATTTGGAAAATCCTATTTATGCGGTTTAGAATCTGTAAAGATTCAAAAATGCAACCATTCCCGCATTGGAAACCGTTCTGCTTTTCATAACCGTCTCACGTCGTCTGAGATCCATGCGCCCACGCTCCCACGTCGCATTAAATACGCCTGCAAAAAGCTTACTTGGACAAGATAGCATTTAATGCCTTGCAGGGGATGTCCATTGCTGGAACGCTCGCCATGACTCACAGCTGTAAGAACTTTGACCCTCTGCATTCTGAAAATCACTCGAAAACTCTTGAAATTCTACAGTACGCTCGAGATCCCACTGCAGAATTTGAGGGGCAAATCATGGACCCAAAATACGCTCACATCTCCACCGTCCACGTGGTATGATCGTGGAAAACTCCCTTCATGACCCAGTGACAGATTTAATGGAACGCTCGGGTATCCGAGGCTCGCGGCTCGTGCCCAGCCCCAATCCTTGCATCTAATATTCCCATAGGGGTTACCCCCATCAGAATCTCACCCTCGTGTGAGTCAATCCTCGAGCCTCTAACGCTCGATGGATCAATCCTCCAACTTCTTTCTCACCGAATCCGTCTTCGAGCGTCCCTACGCTCGATTACTGCACGAGCGTCTCATCGCTCCGGAGAATCATGCCTTAACTGCCGCTGACACAACAGCCTGACATAACCGTCTAAAAGGTGATGGTGACGCACGCATGTCACTTTCCAGCCCCCACGTTCCTCTACGTGTCTAGGGCAACACTATTTCAGGACCATACGACTACTATTACTTAACTGCCCTCACCCTCAAACTATAAATAGAAGGATCACTACGCTCCTCCAAGCAATCTTCATCTGCTACATTGCATTTCTTCACGCAAAAGAAACACACACTGAACTGGAAAACCACATTGCTGCACATTTCAAGCTTCTTACAATTTCATTTTCTTCCTTGAGGTGTTACCCTAGCTGGTAGAATCCATGCTCAATGGGAACCCAGTTCCTGAGGCTCAACGCCTATGATGGTCTT
>JBBMKE010400501.1:0-12549 GCA_037834125.1 Lippia alba | reverse complement strand
TGTGGGGTGGACTGCGGCGGCGATCTCTCTTGTTTGGCTCACCCCTATCTAGGGCCCTAACCATTGGATTGGGGTTTGCTAACGCTCGCTCCCGAGCTTGATACATGTCTTCCAGGGTAAAATGGGAATCTGCGATTTTCCTTAACGCGAGCATGGACTGAGGCTTTTGTTTCGCCACTTCCTCCACGAACTCCTTGCTAACATAGTTCCTCATATTGATGGATTGGAAGAGCATGTGCCTGATGAACACCATCGAGGGTTGCTCTACTAGCAATACCTCCTTGTTGAATCGCCCCATAAAAGATCTGAGGGTCTCATTCAATCCTTGGACTATATGGTAGAGCATGGTTGCATCGGGGAGCAGGTGCCTTCAAAGAGTTGAAGTGACTGAGGAAAACATTTGTTAGATCCCCATACCCTCGTATTGAACGAGGAGACAACTTGTTATACCATTCCTGGGCCATGCCTTCAAGAGAAGTGATGAAAAGCTTAGCCCAGTAATGTAACGAATGCTCGTAGAGGTGCATCAGGTGGGTGAAGTGGTTGAGATGCTCGGCGGGATCACTGGTTCCATCGTATCTGTTGATGGACGTCAGGATTTTGCCCATTCCCGCTCGGGTCATGAGGACTTCGTCTGCAAGGGGGGAGATCTCCATGAGCTGATACTCCCCTCGGTTTCTGTCATACCCCCTGCGGTCGTCCAGACTGCCCCTTCGCTCGGGTTTAGGTGGTCGCCGTGGCTCGCGAGCATCTCTGGCCCTGGACCCCTCGCCCTCCGAAGGGAGACTTGGGTCCGCGCTCGAGAGAGCTGTTGTACCATATCTTGGAGGTTGTTGAGTTGATTCTGGACGTTGAGGAGTTGGGGATTGACCCCATTCCTCGGCTGGGTTCTCCTCGAGATCCTGAATTGGACCTCCTCATCTCCATTTTCTGCCCTGACCCTCTGTGGCTCGACCCCATTTAGTGGAGGAGATGGAGAGAGTTGTTGGTTATCCCTCGGAGGTGCATCATTCCTCGGAGGTGGAGGTGGAGGAGGAAGAGGGGGTTGAGGCTGCTGAGCGTTCTGTGCCTGGGCATCCTGTGCCGCTGCCTCTGAGTGGTGGGGCCCCAGCATTCCTCGTACCCGTGGGAAAATACGTGGTTGTAAAATGCTTCCAGGCATTCTGCGTGGCTTGCGCCTCGCACTGGGCGTAAATAGCCAACAGTTGCTGCTCAGTCATTTGGGGCATCTCCACCCCTTGGATTTCTCGCGGCAGCGTCATGGGGAGTTAAAGATTCCCGATGTGGTATGGCTGCACTGTTGGGAGCATGTTAGGCACCATACCGGTCACCATGCTCGGCATAAGTCCATGGGGGTATCCCTGCATTATCTCCTGAGGCACGAGCGTGATGCCCTGAGATGGCATCATCACGGAGGCAAATGCCCCGGTGTTCGTGACTCCTATGGTCGCGTTGGTGACTGCGGTTATGCTCATGGATCCGGCCAGCAGTCGAATGAGTGGATGGGCGCCTTGGTTGGCCGCATCAATTTGGTTTGCCAAATCCATAGTCAGGTTCACTCCTCCGAAGGCGGTAAAAGTTGTAGCAACGGCGGTTCCACCACTGGGAACCTCTTCATTGAGTGGGGAAAATGTGTCCTGATTGGCAGTAGCCCCAGAACGTGTGGTGACAGCCATATTCAAGGAAATTGCACAGAGTATGAAAACAAGAGAGAATCAAACACTTAAAACTGGAAACACAAGTTTGAGGGAATTTGGTGTTACTATTCGTCTAGCTTATCGGAATGGAGAGCCGTAAGAGATGATTTCCCATAGACGGTGCCAAAAATGATGGTGTCGGATTTGGTTAAAGGGGAGTTCAACACCAATTCATTCTTTATTTATGCGGGAAATGGAAGACCATCACAGGCGTTAAGCCTCAGGAACTGGGTTTCCAAAGAGCATGGATTCTACCAGCTAGGGTAACACCTTAGTGAAGAAGATGAAGCTGTGAGAAGCTTGAATGTGCAGTTATGGAGTTTCCAGTTCAATGTTTGTGGCTTGTGCGTGAAGAAATGCACTGTAGCAGGTGAGGATTGCTTGAGGAAAGTGGAGTGATTTTCCTCTATTCATAGGTTAAGGATGAGGGTAAATAAGTAATAGTACTCGTGTAGTCCAGAAATAATGTTGCCCTAGACATGTATCAAAACGTGAAGGCCTGAGAGTGACAGGAATGCGTCGCTATCGCCTTTTAGGCGGTTATGCTAGGCTGTTGTGTCAGCAGCAGTTGGGGGGTTTGTTCATCTGAGCGTGGAGATCCTTGCGTATCTGGCGAGCGCGGTGACGCTCGAAGATGGGTCCCTCATGATAGGGTTGAAGCGACGACCCCACGAGTGATAGACCTCGAGGGTTGAGCCACGCGAGGGTGAGATTTCCGAGGGGAGCTGCCTCCCATGTGGTTCAGTAGAGCTGAGGCTGGGCACGTGCCGCGTGCCTTAAGTCCCGAGCATGCTATTGGAGCCATGGCAGGGTCACGAAAGAAACCTTCCACGATCATGCCACGTGAACGGTGTAGATACGAGCGTAATTTGGGTCCATCATATATATAGTTATCGTAGTTGTATTATTGTAGGACTATAGGAAATCAATCTAATATAAACCTAGTACGAATCCTTATAGGACTAGGAATCAATTTGATATAAATTTATACTAGACGAAAATCATACGAGGAAATGAGTATGCCTTCCTTGTAAGTCAAGTTCAAGTGTTTATGTAATATATAATTAGTATTATATAATTAGTATTGGTGTAGTTTTCTAATTCTAGTAGAATTCTAATTCCATTGTTTATTATCTTAATTATTAGTTAATATAATGAATAATTAATTAAAAGTTTGGTTTATTCAAATTTCAGATTTATTACGGAGCACTGGAATTCATTTGAATTATTATTGAATTTATATCATTTTTAAAAAAGAAATAGAATTTTATTGGGTATAGGATCTTTTGTTTTATATTTGTGTTTGATCTTCAATTTCACTCACATATGCGTCTATTTATACATGTATCGGGTGTATGTGAATGAAACAGGAGATGAAATACAAAATAAAGTTGTAGGACTTAAGCCATATAATTGTTTCTTTTTCTTAGGTGTTGCATAGTTGAGGGGCTCTAAATACAATTAAACAAAAAAGTGGGTTTTTTTGTGTAATGTTGCTGACGCGCAGGGGAGGTAATGTAATTTATGAGAGAACTTTTTTTAAATCCTGAAAATCATTCATCAAATTTGTCAAGTATCCTAGATTGATTAAAAATATTAGTAATCACGTTCGTATACTGCGTGTGCTAGAAAAAAAATATTATTATTAAAATTAAAAGTTAATCTTTACTTATACCCTAATTTTTAGGGTATTTTGTATTGTAGTACTGATCTTTATCTTTTTTTATGGTTTGGAATCGCTTATAAGAAGAATAGATGATGAATGTTACTGTTTCGAAAAGCGAAAATATATATATATATATTTTTTTGGTCAGACTCATCAAATTGTATTGATGCTTAGTATGTTGAATATTAAAGTATTACCTCAGAAGAAATGTGTAAATTCGTACATATATTATCATTAAAGATGTGATAAAAATAAATAAATTTAATTTTTATTTTTTTTATTTATTTTCTCTTAAAAGTTAAATCAAATATAAATAATTTTGTATATGGCAAAATAGAGCATAACTAAATTTCTTATATAACTTAAAAGATTATGTTTAGATTGGATAATTTTAAGGTTTTCGAATATAAATTAATTTTATTTCGTTTTAACTATATATTAAATTTTCAACTATTATAATTAAGAATTTGATGTTTAGTATATAAAATATTAAAATATTATAATTCTTATTGAGTATCTCATGCTAAATAATCCATAAATATACCTATTTTAATATAGTACCTAACTCTTTAAAGATGTAATAAAAATAAATATAAATTTAATTAGATGTTGTTCTAACTTTAGATTATATATAATGATAATATTGTTTGTGACATAATAAAGCATAATCACCAACTGCCAATTGATTTAAGTCAAAAAGGCTTGAGTCACTTAATTAAGGTTTCGAGTTCAAGCTTTGTGGATGTAATGAACTACATTGAGAATTCGAAAGATTAGTCGTTCACGGTGTGGAAACATCCTGAGAGGGGAAAAAAAGAGGAAAAAAAAAAAACAAAAAACTAGCCCATCTATGTCAATATGTTAGTTAAATTGGATAATTTTAAGGTTTTGGAGTAATTTTAAACTAAAATTATTAATTGTTATCCTATTTTAACTCCATTTATTTGTACATTTTTAATTAGCCTTTTCCCTTATTCATTAAGTCAGTATTTTCCTTGAATTTATGTCGTTGACGTGGCTATATTGGGATATGACATAATAAATTGTCAAATTAAAAATATATCAGATTAATTTTGTATTATTGCCTAAAAAGTATATTAAAGACTAGAAAAATTATCCAAAAGCTTGCTGCCTAATTTTCATTTAAAAATTCCCTACATCTCCTCGCCACAATCATTCTTTGCATTCAATAGGGAGCTTTCATATCTCTAAACAAGCTCACCATAAACACATACACACAGGATCCCTCGCATTCAAAAGCTTAAAATTAGTATTGTTTTTGGAGATATTGTGATGAAATAATAAGTGTTTTGAATAATGTGTATCCTTTTCCTTGGAAGAAGGGGTTTCAAAGTAATATTACCATAATTTGAATAAAGTTTTGATTAAATTGTCTCAACTAATTGTTAGATTTTGGCACTTCATATTGTCTGTTTCTTGTTCCTTTTTAATAAAGAAAAAATGACCGTCCAAATCCAAGTTCCATACTCATGGAGGGATCTCCAATCATAAGGTCAAGGGTTTATTATATGACCCAATCAATCTTTATATTTTTTTCTCGAATTTTGATAAGACGATCAGTTAATTTGTGACCTATCCGTTATTGAGTGTCCATCTGACTGGTGAATTAAGCCAGAAATCAACTTAAACATAAAGCAAGAAATCAACTGAAACATCAAGAGCTATCGCTAATATCAATATGAAATATAGATTAAAAATTGTAATCATTCTTTTTGAAGAATCACTAGTCTATAATAATAACAAAAATATAAATATATTTAGAGCAATTTTTCCTTGAATAGATCTATTCTATTTCTTCTTATCAAAAAAGAAAAGAGTTTTTTTTGTGGGAATACGAATAACCCAGCACTCCAATTTCTTAACAAGTGTTCCTAACTTAAAACTCAAATCATTGCCATCATAGGAACCACAGTAAATCATAACCCTCTTACCACAGGTGCCGACTATAATGTGACCATCCGTCGTCTTGTTGAGACTTAACACTCCCGGAACATCAACACTTTTAGCGTCCCAAGATGATGATCCAACACTTTTAGCGTCCCAAGATGATGATCCAGAGTTTGATTCCTTGTTTATGTAAACCTGCACTTTGAAGAACTTATCTAAGTTATTCAAAGATCTCTCCTCCTATATGTGCTGGTAACTCTGCATTTGTAGTGCTTAATCATGATAAAAGAAAAGAAACTAACCTAGATAAACTTGCTTTCTGCAATCAGAGCGGCAAAACACGATCGAACTGCATGCCCTATTAATTTGTGTGGCTTTTTTTTAATATAACTTTTTATTATTTTTTACATTTTTTTGATGTGGCAAAATTTTTCTACATGGCTGCAAACATGTCCTTCCAACATACACATCAACAATTTTAGGTGTACATCAATTTCACGAAATTAAAAATTGAAGGATGAGATTTGCAAAAACCCAAAAATATGTCTATAAATTACAAGTTGAACTATCCTAACCGATGGATATTGAACAATTTTCCCAATTATAAATTGATTAGTTTAACTTTGGTGTGAGATAGTATAAACAAGGCGTGGTACTTGTAGGATAAAGCTAAAAAGTGACCAATTTTTTCCTTACTAATATATAAGAAAAAAAAAAGAAAAATACTCTGATTTTTCCTCCTAAAATGATTCATAACCGCGCAAATGACAAAAAATTAAAAAAGTTAACGAAAGGGTGTATTTTGGATGATATTTATATTTAGGACTATTTTTTTCCCTTATTCAATCTAATGGGACTAAAAATATTTAGATTTAGGACTGATTTTTTCCCTTATTCAATTTAACGGGACTAAAAAAAGATTTTTCCCCAACATCTAAATATTGATATCGAATTGAAAACTGAATTTTTGAAAAGACATGTATAGAATACTAAACTGTCTAGTTTTTGGTGCGTATCAAGTGTATTCAATATTTCGATTCAGCATATCTATGTACAAAGAAAAGGCAAGATTTTGAATATTTGAAAAGACAGTATAGAATGCCAGACTGTTTTTGATACGTACCAATACAAAAAAGAAGGTAAGATTTTGTATTTCATAATGTGTACTAAGCACTTCTTTTTTGTATAGTAGAGTGTATCATTGTTTCAAAACAACATAATCATATTCAGAAACTAAATGACGACGGGATTAACAACTTGCCCCACAAACAGCACGACGCCGGTGTTGTCCTCTCGTATAACAAACAAGAACGGATGATCCGCCACAAAATCAATTCGTTCCCTCATAAGACTTGAACCCCTCATACCAGTAACAGTTACAGCGGCAGCTTCTGTACCTTCCTCATTCACTTCAATAAATGCTTTGTGGAAAACTTCAGATATGTAGAGCTCCTTTCCCACTGTTAAAGAGTCGACCATCTCGCTCAAACCACCAACATTCGAAAAGGGAAGCACCAACCCTTGTTTTTTGAGAACCATAGAAGCCTCAAACTCGAAATTTATTTTAAATTTTGGAATGCGAAATTCACCAACTTCCACTTGTTTATGAGGGAGGTGGTGTTCTATGAACTCGTTTTCAGATCCGAATTTTCGTAACAGAGATGGAAGACCTTCTTTGGCATCCGGAAGAAAGAAGTACATCGAGAACTGACGGTTGTCTTTGCCTTTCTTGTATGGGAGCCCCAAAACTTTGAAGCCTTCAAAAGCATGGAGGTACTGTTTTTTCTCACTTTTCATGAAGGGTGCTTTAATTGAGGTCCCATTCAAGAGGAAGAAGTCGTCGTCTCCTGTAAGCGATTCGTCAAATTTTTCATTCCATGCTCCTTTGAAATAGATTGCATTCGCAAAGATAAGTCGAGTGTCGCAATTGACCGAACCAAATGGAAGTATCTCTTTGATCAAGCCATTTGTTTTCTTGTCTGCCCATGTATTCACAACTTCTCTTACCTCATCCGCCTTTGGAAAACAGAGAGAAAATCAAATATCAGGATATGCATATTCTTAATAAGACAAAATATCATCAGCTATTATCATGATTAAGCACTACAAATGCAAAGTTACCAGCACATATAGGAGGAGAGATCTTTGATAGAGGGTTGAACAACAATTTTACTGTCTCTACCCTGGTTTGATGAAATTCGACATATATTCCACAGTTATATCTTAAGAAACGACCTAATCTAAACATATTAATTAGTTCCAAAAATTTGAAAATTTTGTTTTGGTCAATAATAGTGCACAAGAAGTCAACAACACGGTACACTACAGTATACGTATTATGGACACCAAGATTGAAACACAAAACAATGTTTCTTGGAATTACTGCAATAAGATCAGTATGTGTCTCCTCTTGCAATCATTACATGGCTGTACATGTGTCGGTTTCTTGGTTCAATTTTTTGATCAAACTGGAAACATTATACAAAGAAACAATCAAGAGCTTTTGTTCGATAAGGCATAATTTTTTCCTTCTACATTCAAAACGTGGCAGAGCCAAGACCCTAGAGTCAGTTTTCTGTTCTTGACAATCAACATATATGATTAACTTTGAAGTTGTGGAGTGGTGTGTGATTGTTTGGGTGGGGGAGTGTTTCATGAGTAGTCCAGTGCTTGTTTTCTCTACCACAAACGCTTTACATGCATATAAGTCATGTTACCATTCAAATGGTGTTATTTGCTGTCACTTTTTTTTCCCCATTATTATCACATGTCTCTCTATTTTCCAGCTCCAATGGAGAAATGCAACAAAATATAATTTTTTTTTTTGGGTAACCGGCCAGAGAGACCGTGAGGTTTTGAAGGAGGCCCTCACCTCATTTATTAAACGAACACAAGAGTATATACAATATGCATACAACCATAAGTCAAGGAGACTAAAATTAGCAAAATATAACTTGCAACTTCATGAATCCAATAATTACCAAAACGACAACAAAATCATCAACACGAAGAAACAAACTAACCTTAGTTTGGAAATCAACATAAGCAGCAGCTGCCTTGTAAGTATTCTCCACAATATCACTAAAACTCCGTTTCAAGGTGAGAGTCTGATCAATCCAAACCCCATTGGCGGAGGACAAATGGGGCCCACCCAGAGGCGCGCCATCGGCCATAATCAGAGTCATAACATGGGAAGATAGAGCATTGAGTTCTTCATTGGACTTCGACTTCAGGTAACCTAGAAGCTGGTCTCGTGTTAAGCCGTCCGATCCGGCGGTGACCAAGGACAGGACGACGTTGATTGACAGTGGCGAGAACACAAAGTTCTTGTCTTTGGCCTCGGCGGAGATGAGGTGCTCCGCCAGCGATAGAGAAACACTGGTTTGGTTGGCGATGGCCATTTTGAGGTTCATCTTCCCCGGTGGTGGTGTGGGTTTCAGAGTTTGAAGTACTCTGTGTATTAGGTGACAGTCAATTGAAGGAATTGGTCTACACACTGTCTGAACTCATATACTTAATTTTATTTGACACACAAAATTTATGAACAGAATCATACTAGTTGATTTATCAGCTTTAACTGTATTAATTTGATAAAAAAAAAAGCTTTAACTGTATTACAGTGCCATATACGTCTCACTTCTAAACAGCAAGCATAGACCCTCGTTTTATATAACTATTGAAGCATCATTAGGACATATAAGTCACAATAAAATCAAATACAAATCCCCCAACATACCGTGCCCTAGATACGCGATTCAATGTGCCTCCATGATACGAATTAACATTACATTTGGGGTTTCCTATTAACCAGAAAAGACAAAAGAATTAGAATAAAGGGAAAATTAAATTCAAGTACCCTCAGGTTTGCCCTGATTACAAATCAGTCTCTCTTCTTTTGATAATTACATATTAATCCCTAAAAATACTGTTTCAATTACAAATAAGTCATTCTGTAAGGGTTAATATGTAATTGAAACAGTATTTTTAGGAATTAATATGTAATTATCGAAAGAAGAGGGACTGATTTACAATTAGGGTAAACCTTAGGGTACCTGAATGTAATTTGCCTTTAGAATAAATGAGAGATACATAGCATACATGCAAACCCACAAACTGAATAAGTAAAAAAAAAAACATAAATAATGTAACCTAAGGACTCGTTTACTTTAACTTTTATGATGGATATGAGTTTAGTTATATAACATGTAAACATGGAATTCGGGTACATAAGCCTATGTATACTTCCATTTTTTGTTTCTTGGTTTAATTAAAAGAAAATGGACTTTTGTTTATTTGTATGGCCCATAACCATTAAAACTCATAGAAAAATATCTATTTACCCTTCCTCATTCTCATCCAAAGTCTGAGAAATGAACATAACTGATCTCAAGTTGGTCCACGATGGAGACGGCAAAGACGACGTCGTATTTGAGGATGAGGACGGTAGTGAAGTTGCTTTGAGAGCTCTCATCTATGAACTTTAATTTTTTATTCTAATTTCCTTTTTAAAACTAAATAATTATTCTGTCTAGAGTTAAAACACACTAGATTCCTCAAATTTTCAGCATAAATTCTACTCCAATTCCTTTACCTAGCTGTGCAGATAAAGGAACCAACTGAAAAAGGCCATCCGTTTAGTATGGGAATGGATGTCATGAACGACGAAATTTGCCCATCCGGCCTCCTAGTGGATTTTCCACCATCAACCAACTGAAAACGGGTTTGGGATATTTGGATGACAGAGTGACATCCGGCGTAAAATATAATTGATGAACTTTTGTACCATAAAGTATTTTTCCCCAATTACTATTATGTTGGTTTAGTTAAAACCTAACTTTTGAATCAACAGGCTGGATGGTTCTGAACGGGCTTTAGCCCCACTAAAGTAAAGAACGAAAACCAAAGGGCAAGGTATATAAACTTGCATAAAAGGTCCATGTAAACGCGCCCTAAAGGACTAAACACCAGAGGTCAACAAACATATAAAATATACTGGATCACTGCAAGAAACTCAAATTTGGACAGATTCGACAAAGAGAAAAAAAAAATAAAGGACCACTACCTTTGAAAGCTCCAACAACTCTTCCTACAAAGTTGAATCTTAACATTTCTTCCCCAGTGGAGGAGTGTAAAATTGGTAGGCTTCCTCAAGGAAGAAATTTGGGAGACTAGGGCTTTTAAGACGATAGTCCTTTGGACAAAAACCTTTAACAACTCGTCAACTCTTAGAAGACAAGTTGAAGTCCAACAGAGAATACCAATTATTATGCACATTCGATATCTTATCGGGCAAGAAAAGAATATTATTACTAAAACATATTAAAGTTGAATTTTTTATATTAAAAAAACGTAAATAATTATTAAATTACAAGATCTCTTAATATAACAGTACAAATAAAAATAAAATAATAATAAAAGTAAAAAATATAAAAAAAATAAAACAATATAAATAAGATCGACATGATGGAAGAGAAATGGAGAATTAAGTACGCGAATAGATTAGTGAGCCACAAAAGGATATATAATAGAACCAAAAAACTAACCCTAATTCTAAGTCTTATTATGTAAGTATGAGTATAATTCTACGTCTTATTTTAGACCAAAAATAATAATAATTCTACGTCTTATTATATTAGTATAATTAAGCTCTAAATTAATTTGTTTTTACTATATTTGCAAACAACAGATGTTAGAGAGATTATTAAGTTGTCTTATTGTATTAGTATAATTAAGCTCTAAATTATTTTCTTTTTGCTATATTTAGTCTTTACTATATTTACAAACAACAGATTTTAGAGAGATTATTAAGTTGTTTAATCATCCACTCGTGTGTAAAGAGATTAAGTTCTCAAACAAATCTTAGGGAGGAGGTGTGTTTATCGAGATTAACTCTTATCCTAAATAAGCTTAAAAAGTTAGTTTGATTTTGTGGTTAAGCATAAAAAAGATTATTTTAAATAATATTTTAATTGATGAGTTAATGGTCTAAATCCCGTTTGCACGAAATATTTAACACTATATAAATGTTTGTGCATAAATATTTGATCAAATTTACTAATATTTTCTTTGTATTTTTTCTTCCATGCAAATAGTAACAACTCTTTAGTGATGGAACGTCTGGATAGCTGGTCAGATAAGTTTCCAGACACTGTCACGAGGGTGCTCCCACGGACACATTCAGATCATAGTCCGTTACTCACTGACACGAAAGGACCCGTACGGCCGTACCCGAAACCTTTTAGATTCGAAGTGGCATGGAATACCCACCCCAATTGTAAAGATGCTATCGGCTCTATATGGAATGGCGAACGAACTTTACTGGAGGCGTTGAGTGTGCTGCCAGAGACCATGAGAGAGTGGAACCGAGGCGTTGAGTGTGCTGCCAAAGACCATGAGAGAGTGGAACCGAACGGTGTTCGGTAATGTTTTCAGAAAGAAAAGATTGACCAAGGCAAGGCTTGGGGGTATTCGGAGGATTCCAATTGACAGATTGCATGATAATTTGAAGAATCTTGAAACGGAACTTATCAAGGAATATAATGAAATTCTAAAACAAGAAGAAGTCATTTGGTTTCAGAAATCAAGGATAGATTGGTTAAAATTTGGAGATCGAAACATCAAATTTTTTCACTTGACTACGTTAACTAGAAGGAGGAATAAAATTGATTCTGTATGTCGATGATGTGTGGTGTGGGTGACAGATGGATTTATTAAAAGCACATGTGAGAGAGTTCTTTGTAAATTTGTTTTCTCCAGAATTCAACATGGCGGACCGGGTCCCTCTTCCCCATGATCAGAAACAGAGAAAACTGAGCGCCACTGATAAAGAACACTTAACGGCGCCAATTATGAAAGACGAAGTACGACAAGTGGTGTTCTCCATGAACTCTTACAAAGCCCCGGGTCCGGACGGTTGTCAAGCTAACTTCTATCAGACATATTGGAACCACGTCGGGGACTCCATAACTAATTGTATTGAGGAGGTATTCTCTAGGCAGGAAATTCCAACGGAGTTGGGCTTGGCCTATATTAGTTTGATTCCAAAGAACCAGAGCCCGAAGGATGCCAGCGAGTTCCGGCCCATTGCTCTCTTGAACGTCTCGTTAGCGAAACATTGTTATAAGGTTGAAGCCTATGATCTCGGGGCTGGTGGGACCATGGTTTGCCGGAACGCCGTTATCGCGGCCGGAACGGCCATAGTCGTTCCACCTTGACATGTCTATAACGGGGTGGTAGTGTATCGGGGGTGGAACGCCGATAAATCGGCCGGAACGGCGT
>JBBMKE010400480.1:0-12551 GCA_037834125.1 Lippia alba | reverse complement strand
CTTGATTTTTATTATATGTGTTGCTTGGAGCATCTTTATGTGTCTAAGTGATGAATATGTGATGCATCCCATTTGCATTTTAACCTTGCATGCATAGTTGATGTCTATTTTAGCTTGATACTCCCACCGAGTGACGAGATTGGGTTTAATAGGAACTACAGAATATGAGGTTAAAAATAAAAGAGATGGTTCGAAAATTTTCTTGGGAAGATGAAGATTGGGGAGATGATTCGAAACCCTCGTGTGAAGGAATTTGGGAAAGGTAGATCAAGGATAAAGAAGATAGTTGGGCGATTTTGTGCAAGAGTAAAGATAGAAAAATTTCCAGGAGAAGATGAAGCTAGGAAGGTGACTTGGGATTTGTGTACAGTGGGGATGGCTAGGGATTAAGTAACCATGAACAAATATCGGGATTGGAAGAAGTTATTCCACCAGTTTAATGACACGAGTCTTAAGGGGGGGAGTTTTTTAAAAATGTAATTTTATTAAACTCAAGTAGAATAAAAAGGGAATCTTGACTCGGGAATTTGGTGATGAATCAAGAAACGATGCCACAGACGAGGTTATTAAAAAGTGCAAGAAGTGGTCGTGTGATGCTACCAAGAGGGAAGAGAGTGCAAAGGAATCCACGAAGAAGCCATTGCTATATATCATATAACATACGATTATGCAATGAGCTACCCTAATGGAAAACGACACGTCGGGAAATTTCTCAAGCGGTGCAACTTTACTCAAAATCAACTCACATGAAAACAAATGTTGGATTGGAGATTGGGGATGATGAAGATCGACCCCAGATTTGGGTACGATGACAACCACTAGTTAACCGTGACTTTGGAAGAAAACGGGTTCGATGAAATAAGAAGATGGTTTTGTACAGGTTTCCAAGGGCTCGAGAATTTCTAAAGAAGGGATAACCTCGACTCAAGCATGACCTCAGAGAAGTAAATCGAAAAGTGGACAATTGGAGGCTAATTGTAATCCCTAGAATTTTGAAATTCAAAGAAAAAGGAAATTGGAGGAATAATTCCATACTTCAAGCGAATATCGGGAGGAAAGGAAACTATCACAAGGGAACAAGATTAATCTCTTGGAGAATCATACAAAATGCATGTGAGGAAAGGAAATGAAGCTAAGGGGAGGTTGATGCATCAAAGGGCTTATGGATCGGGTAAAGGACTTTAATAAATACCAAAGGTCCGAGAAGTTCAAATTTTGGGAGAGAACAAGAACAAGGTCAAGACACTCAAATATTGGAGAAAATCACAACCTCCCGAACTCGAGTAGCAAATCGAAGCTTAAAAGGGCATAAGTCGGGAGAAGCAAGAGCAAAACTGTAACACCCCGACTTTTCGGCCGTACAAGGTATGACATATGTGTTACCAACGTGCGCAATTTAATTATTTATAATTGCATTTCTTAATTAATTTTCTTTTATTAATTGTCTTAATGTGAATTATTTGTAACTCTTTGAATTATTTGATCCTACTTGATTAATTGAACTTCATGATATTACGTGAATTAATTGCTCTTCGTGCGCATGCGATTCATTTTTTGATTTTCGTGAAATTTGTCCACGATTGAGAATTATGTGTTATGAACTTGTGCATGTGTTACTTTCATGTTTTTGGTCTTGTATGATGTGTTGTTGTGTTGCATTTCATTTACGTGACCAAAAATGGAGGCTAACGAGCAATTAGCGCACCTATTGGTTCGGCATGCATATCTTGAGCTAGGGAATTCGTATTCGAATTCCGTCACTCCATTGAGTTCGAATCGGCAATTTGGACTCGATGGGACCATCCCCATATTTTTATAAAATTTCTAAGACCTCCAAAACATGACCGAAATGAGCCCCTTATGCACGAGAATACAATAATTGAACCAAGAAAACCTTTCGTACCTAATTACACACCTATAACCCTAGACCTCTACCTAGCCCCACATGAATACACTCTCTCCCCTCCCTCATTCAGCAACCCACCGACCCATACCCCATTTCCCCACCAAATTTACTTCATCTTCTTCACAAGAGAGAGAAAGGACCCACACCCCATTTCCCCACCAAATTTACTTCATCTTCTTCACAAGAGAGAAAAAGGAAAAGAAACCATCTATCCCCACCTCCATGGATGCAACCTTGAAGCTCAAGACCTTCATCATTCTTGCATAACTCTTGAAGGTATTTACATATTTGAATTCCTTGTACTCTCATGATCATTTTCATGTACATATTGCAAGCATTCACCATGAATTATGGCATGATTGAAATTGGGAGAAATTAGGGATTTTTAGGGATTTTTGTGTTCTTGCATTTCCATGAACTTTGATGGATTTTTCTTGCTTCCTTGATGTTTCTTGTGGTATACATGTGCATATATGGGCTTTTTTCACTTGGTGCTTGAATGTGGAGGAATATTCCATAAGTGCTTAGATGGGTTTGTGTGAATTTGGGTGATTCTTGTGCTTCTATGCATTTCCTTGTACCTAAGTGCTCATATGATGATTCTTGATGCTTCCTTGTGGCAATTATGTGGATTTCATGCTTGCGATGGTTATGGGAGAGCTAGGTCTTCATGTATAAGTGTGAATTAAAAGGGAATGCATGATTATATGACTTGGTGATCAAATTGCACAAGATATGTGTTCATTAGGTGATTCAAGCATGGATGAGTGATTTCTCTTGTTGTTATACATTGAACCCTCAATCCCCTTCACCCCACCTTCCTTATATGAATGCTACATTGAAGTATGACGTATATATGTGAGTCTTGGTGATAAGAATATGATTAATTGAACAAATGTGCAACCTTGAATGCATATATGCCTTACGTGTACTTATTTGGTCACATTTGCTTGAATTCGTGATGTATGAGCATGATTTTCGTTCCTTGGATGCCCGTGAATGATATGATATGACAATGCATGATTTTATGGCTTTATGAATGTGTATTTAATGATCATGAAGTGCTTATGCATGTGGAAAATGGTTTCTTGGCCGGTTGTGGGTGTAAAATCAAGTTTTGGCCGCTTAGGGCTTCCAACGACCGTTGGAGGTTTCCTTCTTGGAAACCAATGGCCATTGATTTGATGCAAATAGTAGGAAGCTACTGCATCATACCAACGACCGTTGGAAATTGAGGAAGAAATTCCAATGGCCATTAGTCTGCTCCAGTAGCCTCCGGTCATTTTTCATGCGTTATTTTCGTTCTCTCTTCGCTTGTATGGGTTGTTCCCACCCTTATCACGATCCTAAAGTGTTCTTAGCCTATATATGAGTATGATTTGTTAATTATGTGGGATTTATGATCCATGTTGTTGTTATTTGTGAAGATATATGTTTATATGTACCCCGAAGGTGCAATGTGATGAGTGAATGTTTATTGTGATGATTCGTGAACCGTAATTGCTCAATGTGCTATGTGTTATGACTCTCATGACTTGTATATTTATTGAATTATGTAGTTTGAGCATTGTTATTGAATTATGCATTGATATGAATTGAATCATGAAAGCTATGATCATGATTGGAACTGAACGCATGAATTGTGAATGGAATGATTGAATGCGAGCCTCCATGGGAATTTATTGTGCATATGAGCATTATCATGACATTATATTATCTCTTATGCATCTCATGTCATTGACATTGAATTGCCGAGCGTCATTTGTGGTCATTTAGAGTCTCACGCACTTTTCTTGCACAGATTCGGGTCCAGTGGAGACAAGTTCATTTTGGAAGCTTGCTTCTTGTGTTTTAAACTTCAAAAGGTGGGTTTCTCTTCTACTTAGTTATGTGACCCGATATATAATATCCAATGTGTAAAGGTTTTAAGCTAAAATTATATATATATCGAGCCGTTTTAATCGAGTAAATGATTCCCAATGATAGCCCTTTTTTATTTTAACTCCTACCCAAATATTTTTGGTGTATTGTATGCATGTGCACGGATTGATTGGGCCCAGAGGCTTAGTGTGCTTGGTGATCCGGGGAGGCACCAGGCCAATGGTGACCTTGCACACTAGTTCCAAATGTTGCGGTGATATCGGACCCCGTCAGGAGGTTTGGCGAGGAATCGGAGCCGAGCGCCATTGGGAGATTCATGTACTCCCTTTGGACTACGATTGGATGGTTCGGCCCGTACAACCGACCATCACCCGGACAATGAGGAACGTGGTGGAATAATGCTGATTCGGATAGCCCAAACGTGTATTAAAATGGATTGAATGTGCACGAAAGATTGTATGCATGATCACGCATGAATAATGAAGCAAGTTATGAAATGATATTGTTAATGATTTATGAATACACGAGGTGGAGGAAGGAGATCGAAGCCTTACGCCAGGCTCACGTTGACCTAATGAACGTATATAATTAAAATTGGTTGTTATAATCCCATTAGTTGATTTCTTTCTTTTACCCACTTGGGAAATCCTTTTTAAGATCTCTTTTGGGATTATAACTTGCATGTACGTGCTTTAAATTTTGTCATATTATATATTACGCCCCTGTTTTATACCCACCAGTCTCCTATAGACTGAACCCGAATTTATTTCAGTTGTTTTGTGCAGGTTTGCCTTTTGGAGTGCTAGACGGGAGTCCATGTTTGTAGTGTCTTATTTAGAGTCAAGTTTTGTACACACACTCATATTTATTTTCTGTATTTTATTTCTCGGCGCATTTTAATCCCTGTTATTGAGGCTGTGAAGGCCGTGTTGTATGTATTAAATTGTTGTAGAGCCCGTGGCTCAAATTGCTTTATTTTATGATTGTTCATGCTTCTGCATTATTCTTGTGTTACTCTGATGCATGTGGTTATGTGGTTTAAGGGTTAATCCCGCTAGCCTAGTGAGTGTGTGTCGTGCCCCCGTCGCCTTGACTTTAGATTCGGGCCTGGACTTTCATTTCTTGACCGGGTCCTGGTCTTGGTGTGGGAGATGTGACGTTACGCGCCGGGCATTACAATAACCACCAAAACCAACAATTCCCTTCACCAATTCCTCCTCTCTTTCACAACTCGCAACCACAACATACTCAACAAGCTGAAAGAAAAGATTAGGAAGTGGCTTTCGAACGTTTCTTAAACGTCTCCTCGGACGAGACGCAAGGACTACAATCCCAAATTAAACAAGTGGCAACTCAAAATCGTAATTTGGAGGTCCAAATTAGTTAAATTGCAAACTCTTTAAAACCCCAACCTCAAGGAGGGTTACCAAGCAAAACTAAGACGAATCCACGAGAGCATGTGAAAGCAATCACGTTGAGGAGTGGTAAGGCATATGATGAACCATTGATGCCTAATGAAAGTGATTCAGGGCCAAGTAGAACGAGTAGTGTCGATAAGCCACCAATTGATAAAGGAAAAAGAAAGATTGGAGTGGAAGGTGGTTAGGATTTGAACGAGAATGTAGGAAAAAGACAAGAGATGAGGATAGACATTGATGGCCCTACCTTGGGGAGTGAAGAGAAAAAAAAGGATATTGAGGCGGAGGAGAAGAAAGATGAGCCCCCTTTGAAGCCAAAAGTTTACATTCCACCGAAACCATATATGCCTCCGGTGCCCTTTCCCAGAAGATTGAAGAATCAAGCTCAAGAGAAGCAATTTGAGAAATTTTTGAGTGTTTTCAAGCAACTCCATGTCAACATTCCATTTGCCGAGGCATTTGGCACAAACCCCAACATACTTGAAGTTCCTTAAGGAGCCAGTCTCCAATAAGCGCAAATTGGAAGATTTCACGACCGTGGCTCTAAATGAAGAATGTACCGCCATAATACAAAGAAAACTTCCTCCTAAGCTCAAAGATCTGGGAAGCTTCTCAATCCCATTGACGATTGGTCCCCTTGAATTTAAGAACACCTTATACGATTTAGGTACAAGTGTGAGCCTCATTTCACTAGCCACTTGCCAAAAATTAGGACTAAAAGAGCTCAAACCAACTAATATGACACTACAATTGGCGGATCAGTCGGTGAAGTATCCCTTGGGGGTACTTAAGGACGTGCTAATCAAGGTTGGGCATTGCTATATCCCCGTGGACTAGGTTGTACTTGATATGGACAGTGATGAGAGCGTATCACTTATTTTGGGAAGGCTGTTTCTTGCAACGGCAGAGACATTGATAGATGTGAAGAATGGGTGTCTCACTTTGCAAGTTGGAGATGAGAAAGTGGAGTTTAACCTATTCAAGGCAATGAAGAGTCCGACCATGGACGAGAAGTGCTTTCGAGTGGAAGTCGTCGAGGAGCACAACATGTTAGGAGGTCTTACAAAAGATGCCTTGGAGTTATGCTTGCAAGAAGTGGAAACAATCGGTGATGATGAAGATGTGCTTGAGGAGATTGATGAATACGTCAAGGCATTGGAGGCGATGCTGGTCGTGCCATTCATGAAGAGGTACCATTTTGAGGAATTGGGGAGTGGTACACCCCTTCCTCCTCCTTCTCATATTAAAGCCCCTACTCTTGAATTGAAACCCCTCCACTCGTATTTAAAATACGCATTTTTGGGTAATGATGAACCTTGCCAGTCATAGTTGCTAATGATTTGATTGAGTCTCATTTGGATGCGTTGTTACGTGTTTTGCGTTTGCATATAAGGGCTATAGGGTGGACTATTTCTGACATTGTAGGGATTAGCCCATCTATTTGCATGCATCGCATTTTGATGGAAGACGATCATAAACCTTCAATAGAGCATCAACGTAGGTTAAATCCAAATATGAAAGAGGTGGTTAGGGCCGAGGTGTTAAAATTGCTAGATGCGGGTATTATATGCCCGATTTCAGATAGCTCGTGGGTGAGTCCGGTATAAGTCGTACCGAAGAAAGGGGGGATTACGGTAAATAAAAATGATAACAACGAATTAATCCCAACTAGAAAAGTAATAGGTTGGAGGGTTTGTATAGACTATAGGAAATTGAATACTGCAACCCGAAAAGATCACTTTCCCTTCCCCTTTATTGATCATATACTTGAGCGGTTAGCAGGACATGCATTCTATCGCTTCCTGGATGGATATTCGGGGATATAACCAAATAGCCATAGCTCCGGAGGATCAAGAAAAATGTACATTCACTTGCCCCTATGGTACCTTTGCTATTAAAGAATTCCTTTTGGGTTGTGTAATGCTCTAGCCACCTTTCAACGTTGTATGATGGCTATTTTTTTCTAATTTTATTGAAAAACAATGGAAATATTCATGGATGACTTCTCCGTATTTGGTTGCTCCTTTGAGTCATGTTTATTGCATCTAACCTAAGTATTGCAGCGTTGTGAGGAATCAAATTTGGTTTTGAATTAGGAGAAATGCCACATTATGGTTCGTGAAGGAGTTGTGCTAGGCCATAAGTTTTCAGAAAGAGGCATTGAGGTGGATCGAGTAAAAATAAATGTGATTGCTAAACTACCTCCACGGGCTAATATGAAGGGAGTTAGGAGTTTCCTTGGTCATGCGGGTTTTTACCGCCGATTCATTAAGGACTTCTCCAAAATTTCTTTACCTTTTACAAAAGGATGCTGAGTTTGTATTTGATGATGCGTGTACGGTTGCTTTTAACAGGTTGAAGAAGGAACTCACCTCGGCTCCTATCATGGTGGCACCGGATTGGAGTTTACCATTCGAGTTGATGTGTGATGCAAGCGAGTTGGCTATAGGAGCGGTTCTTGGCCAAAGAAGGAAGTCTAGATTACATGTTATTTCTTATAGTAGCAAAACACTCACCGATACACAACTCAATTATGCCACCACGGAAAAAAAAACTTCTAGCTATTGTTCACGCATTTGATAAATTCCGTTCTTACTTGATAAGTTCCAAGACTGTGGTTTTTACAGATCATGCCGCCATCAAATACCTCTTGTCGAAAAAAGAAAGCAAACTGCGCCTCATTAGATGGATACTTTTACTACAAGAGTTTCACTTGGAGATCCGAGACAAGAAAGGTGCCGAAAATGTTGTGGTGGACCATCTATTGCGACTTGAGTTGAGTGATGAGGTCAAGAAGGATGATGAACCAATAGCAGAGTCCTTTCCTAATGAGCAATTATTTCTTGTAGAGGCTTCATTCCTTGGTATGCCGATTTTGCCAATTATATAGTGAGCGACGTACTTCCATCGAACCTCTCTTCTCATCAAAGAAAGAAATTCCTACCGGACGTGAAGAATTACCTTTGGGAGAAGCCTCTTCTTTACAAGGTTTGCGTAGACGGTTTAGTCTGGCGATGTGTCCTGGAGGACGAGATTGAGGCGATGCTAGAAGGTTGTCACTCTAGCCCGTATGGTGGCCATGCAAGTGCCATGAATACGGGCGCGAAGGTTTTTCAATCCGGGTTCTATTGGCCTACTCTTTTCAAGTATTGCTTGGAGTTTATCAAGCGATGTGACCGTTGCCAATGAACCGGGAATATAGAAAGAAGAGACAAGGTGTTGTTAAGGTCGATCTTAGAAGTTGAGTTATTTGACGTGTGGGGCATCGATTTTATGGGACCCTTCCCTCCGTCCCATAGTAATCTCTACATTTTGGTGGCAGTTGACTACGTCTCAAAATGGGTCGAGGCTATAGCATGTGCAAAAAATGATTCAACCATGGTGATCAAGTTCTTAAAGAAGCATATTTTTAAGCGACTTGGAGTGCCGAGAGCCTTGATAAGTGATGGTGGGAGCCATTTTTGCAATAGACCTCTCGAGACTTTATTACAAAAATACGGAGTTCACTACTGAATTGCCACCCCATATCACCCCCAAACGAGCGGTCAAGTGGAAATTTCAAATCGAGAATTGAAAAAAATCCTAGAGAAGACCTGAGTTTGTAGCGAAAGAATTGGTCATTGAAGTTAAACGATACACTTTGGGCGCATCGAACGGCGTACAAGACGCCAATTAGGATGTCACCATTTAGACTTATTTACGAAAAGGCGTGCCATTTACCGATTGAACTCGAGCACAAAGCGTATTGGGCGGTTGAGGCATTCAACTATGACTTCAAAGAGGCCGGTGATCGGAGATTACTACAATTACACGAGCTTGATGAGATCCGCATGCACTCCTACGAGAATGTATGAATTTACAAAGAAAAGAAGAAAATATGGCACGACAAGCACATCCGATGTAGAGAGTTTGAAGTCGGCCAACTAGTACTCCTATTCAACTCAAGGTTGAAGTTGTTCCCGGGAAAGCTAAAGTCGAGATGGTCGGGACCTTTCAAGGTGTTAAGAGTGTTGACTAATGGGGTCGCGGAGATAGGCAATGAGAGTACCACACCTTTTATAGTGAATGACCAACGATTGAAGCTATACTTTATAGGCGAACCCATTGAGATACAAGTTATTTATGTGCTCACCATCCCCACGTTCTAAATTTGGTGACAAAGTCGAGCTAGCGACTATAAACTTAGAACTAATTCTCTCTTCCTTTCTCTCTTTTCTTCCCTTTCTTTAGTTGGTCTCTAATCCTCAAGTGTTGTTGTTCGTTTCATGTGTGTAGGTTCCAAGATGATAATGAGAGCGTCGTGATGCATCCGAGATTCATTTCGACACCCCTATATGGGGATAAGGTCCAATTTTGTGGTTAAATTTTGCCTTTGTGATGCATGCTCGTGTGTGAGAATGTATTTGATGTACTATGGTTTGAGTTGTAGATTTGAGTTAGAGATTGTGATCTCTAACGTGAGAAAATACCGTTGGATGATTGATGGTAAATAAGGATATTTGGAAACAATTCGGCTTACTATGGTACGTATTGTGGTTAATTCAATGCTTGGAACTTGTAGTTCTAACTCGTTTACAAGCCGTGATTGTTCGTTTTTGTGGATTTGGCGTAAGTTCCTAGTGTGGGGGAGGTTTTTGTTATTTCCAGTTTGTGTCAATTAGAATTGATCTTATTTTAGCATTGAGTGTTGAACTCTGGACATAGTTTTCAAAAAAATACCACAGACCTCCCTTCAACGGCCGTTGTTTTAACCCCAAAAATCGGATGCTACTGTATCATTTCAACGGTCATTGGAAATCAAGTATAATTTTCCAACGACAGTTGGTTTGGCCTAAAAATTGAGTGCCTTCTGTATTGTTTCAACGACCGTTGGTTTTGCAGTTCATTTTTCCAACGGTCGTTGGAACCTGGAAAATTGCAAGCCCACTGCCCTTTTTAGAACTAGAATGCGTTTTTATTTATTATTCCAACCACCGAATTTCAGCCATTTTACAACACATTTCACTCCACGTCTCACATTCAAACAACATAAGCACACTCTCTCCTCTCACTCTCTCCACGCATGAGAATCGAGGAGTTTTCCGGCGACCTTCCGGCAGCTTTCCGACGACCCTCTCCCCTCTTTTTCTTCCCTTCAAGTGGTAAGCTTCTTGTTCCCTTTCTTTTCTCTGTAAGTTTTAGCCAAGTTTGAAGCTTTTCCATCCCTTTTCTCCCCAAATCCGAACCTTAGCCTTGAAACCTGATTTTCTTGTGAATCTTTGTTGTTTGCTTGAAGAACTTTGTGCGTTCTTGTGACATTTGCTTAAAATTTTCAGAATGTGGGACTTTCCTTAGCATATTTATGAAGTTCTTGTTGATTTTTCTCCCTAGAGCATGCTTAGTCCGATTTGTTGGTAAATTCTTGGAGTTTTTCTTGCTCTTTTACTTGTTCAAGCATAGATAGGTGAATCCTTGTTCCGATTTGTGAGATTAGGGTTGATTTTTCTTGCATATGGGTACTTAAAACCCTAGATTGAATGTTAATCCGAATTTTGCTCTTGCTAAGTGTTGGTTTTTGCATAGTTTTGTCATAAGAGCATGAATTTGGGGACTTTTGCAAGAAAGTGTTGAAATTTTCTATTTTAGAATCAATTCTTTGATGTTGGAAGAATTGAAACTTGGGTGATACCTTGAATTCTTGAGAAATCCTTGGAGTTCATAAGTTATTGTTGATTGATATTTATTTCTTGCTTGAAGTTGAGCATGCTAGACTACACCACACTTGAATTTCAGTTACAATTCATTAGTACTAGTATTTCCACACAAGTTGTTTGATGAAAGTCTTGCATGACTTTTTATGCTATAATTCTCTCTAATCCTGGGTCCATGATTTAATTGCAGAAAAATGGCTCCGAAAAAGCATTCGAAGAGTAGTGAGGCCTCCACATCTAAGAAATCTAAGGGCTCCACTTCAGCCCCAATGCCCCCTACAATCCTTATAATCGAGTGGTGGGGCACGAGCTTCACCCTACCTATTTCATGCATGTGGACACGTTGGAAGAATTGGGAATTTGGAGAAGATTCAAAAGCTTGCTAACGGCAGATGGTTGAATTTTCTTAACAAATGGGCACCTACTTACACCTCCATCATGTATGAATTCATCCGTACGGCGGAGTGGAGGCATGCACAGTCACGAATTCATCCTTACGGCGGAGTGGAGGCATGCACGGCTCACGAATTCATCCGTGCGGCGGAGTGGAGGCATGCACGACTCACTTTCCGGCTCAACAATCAAGAGCACACACTTTCCTCGAATGATTTATGTGCGATCTTTGGGTTTCCAATTCAGCATCGAAACACAGTAGTGAGGCCACTTGCAAAGCTTCCTCGATACTCCGATGAAGACCGATAGGAGATTTGGAGAAGTTTTCCCTTAGCCCCGAACGCTAAGCCATTTCATGAGAGCAACACTAAGGCCACCAACCTCCACTCACTCTCTGACCGAGTTATGCATCGTATTTTATCTGGTGGCTTTTGTGCCCGTTATAAAAGCATGGGAACCATTACGGTTGTGGAGCTTACCATTTTAGATTGACGAAGTTTGTGTGGAAACATTATTGTATGACGAAGTTTGTGTGGATGGCGCCGATATTCTCATGCAAAAGATATATTCAGCCGCAAAAAGGCCTACCTGCAAGTTTTCCTATGGTGGTTTTGTTACTATGATAGCCACATCTTTAGGATGGGAGCTGATGGATGGTGAAGTGCCGATAGAGGTTTTTTCCCGTTATTGACGATCCTCAAATTTTTCTATGAATTTTAAGACCTTTTCCAAGTCTTAGTTCCAGCCCTAGTTCATTTTATAAAATTTTCCATATTTTCCCTATTTTCTAAAGGGTTAATTAGAAATCCCCCCCCCTCCCCCGAGCTTTGACCCTTGGGGCGGATTGGCCCCTAACCTTTTTTTTTGGGTGATTTCTCCCTAACCTTTGATAATTGTTACATTTTCCCCCTTTTTAACATTTTCGGTGGCATCTTTATGGAATATTTCGTTCATGAAAGGTTAAGTGTTACAGATTCCCCCCTTTCCTTTGGCACTTGGGGCAGATTACCCCCTATACTTTGATTTTTGGCAACTAAACTCTCTCGTTGCAAATTTTAGCTCAAAAAGGTGAATACGCGTAAATCATTGGCCCTACCCTGAGTTACAAAATCCTAAAACAACTCGGACGAATCGACCACCCAAGCCGAGTATGGAAATACTTCATTAACCTTTAACAATATAATACAACTACTACTCCTCCTCAACTATTTTGTGGGGAAAGACATAGATGCATGTATTCGTAAATACTTGGATTAGGTCTAG
>JBBMKE010400471.1:0-12552 GCA_037834125.1 Lippia alba | reverse complement strand
ATGAAAATTACGTTTTTGGACCCATTCATTTGAACTGTTGCAACATTAATGCCACTTTTTTTGAAAATTCAAAAAAAGTTCTACATTTTAAGAAATTACTGCAATATGTAATGATCCCGCTCCTTTCAAAAAGAAAAGAAGTCCTATACTTCAAAAAATGGTTGCAATAATGATCCATCGTCAAGTTGATAACGAAAAAAGACACATGAAAATCATGTGTGCTGTTAGGAATCAATGAAAGACGGTTTTTTTTTTTAGGAATATCTTTTTATGGGAAACAATCTTATATTTCCTATTTTACTCCAATTTTTTCAAATTTTAAAATTAATAACATCATTTCTCATATTATTAACAATGACAAATTGAAGGATCAAACTGAAAACAAAATCGAAGAAGATTGAAGTTTAAAAAAATCTAAATTAGGGAAAAAAATCTAGTTCAGATCCGGCTTGGCCAGACGCAAACAATTATAATGATAAGTGTAAAATATTCTCCTCCTGGTTACTTTGGTTTGGTTGAGTCATGTTCAGGCTAGAATCACCACTAAATTAGAGGACGAATCTTGCAATTTTGCCTAAAAAATAGTGATATAACATAGGGTGAATCACATTTGGATCTCCTGAGGTTTAACCTAATTACAAGTTACACCCTGCACTTTTAAAAATTACAAATTAGTCCCTAGAATGAATGTGTTGTTTGAGGTTCCTCTATTCGTTAGAGTTTCGTTATTTTACTTTATGATTTTCCTAAAGTACTCGTAAGGACTATTTTGTCATATATTAAATATTAATAGGTGATTTTGTTAACCTTTATAGAGTTTGGGGACTATTATTTATATGTTTGTGCTTAAATTATATAAAAACATTAGTATTTATCCACATATACAATTATACACTAGTAACTTCGGCATGCACACTCTATGTGTGGGTAAATAATAAAATTATAATTATTTTAATATATATTAGATAAAAATTTTATGTTCGTATTTATTTTATAACATTTTTTGAGAGATTTACATCTAACTACCCTGATATTTGGGGTAATTACAACGCAGTCCAACTATTTCAAGAAATTACAATATAGTCCCTGCTGTTTTATTTTAAGTTGTGATCCTTAAAAAAACATGATGAATTTACTTTAATTCTATATTCAATATCAAATTCTACATCATGTTTTTTAAGTATCACAACTGAAAAGGAAACAACAAAACTATATTGTAATTTCTGGAAACAGTTGGACTGCGTTGTAATTACCCCAAACAGCAGGGTAGTCAGATGTAAATCGCCCTATTTTTTAATATTACAAATAGTTTAAAAGCTAATACAAAATATAAATTAGAAAATATGGGAAAAAATAAAAATATATAATAAAAAGAATGAGACTAAAGTGAAAAAAAAAAAGAAGTTATGAGATAAATTCGGGACAATACATTCAGAAAATGATAAAAGAAAAAAAATAATTTTAGAATCCCGAGAGGCATTACTCTTAAGGATCTCTCACTTAATACTAGTCATTGTTGATGTATGTGTGTGCAAATAATAAAATTGTTATTATTTAAATATATATTAAAATAAAATTTTATACTAATATTTCTTTTGCAATTATTTTTAATATAATTGTAAACTTAAAAGATATGGAGAAAGAAAAGAAATATATAATAAAAAAATGATAGGAATGTGAGAGGAAAGATTCGTCCTTACAAGTACTTTAGGAAAGGAAAGATTCGTCCTTACGAGTACTTTAGGAAAATTATACATAGGATATAAATACTATATTTTGTGAAAATTATACAACATATTAGTACTACATTTTGTGAAAATTATACAACATATTTTGAAAAGTACGAAATCATACAACATTTTGCCAAAATAGGGAGATAAACATGATGTCCAATTGAGAATTTATCCCACGTTAACAGAAAAAGAAGTTAAGAGATAGACAGACGTTGAGAGTGTGAAAAAAAAAAGAAAAGAAAATAATTTTAAAATTCAAAAGACCAAAACAATTAGTATAAGGGTCTCTTACTTAATATAATAGTATAGATAAATACAATTATTTAAGTGAGAGACTCATTTAGTGTTATGAACTCTCATTTTTCTTTTTTTTCCTTTTTATATTTTTTAACATAAATTTTACTACGTACTTTTACTTAGATTCTTTTGTACATTTTTTTGTTTAAATTTTGTATGATTTTCTGCTTAAATTCTTTTGTACTAGCGGCCTTGCACATTCATGAATGTGCCAAAATAATAAAAAATTCTAAAATATTAATTAATGTATAATTATTTTTAATATAATTATAATTTTTTTATAAATAAATAGAATAAAATAATCTCAAATTATTTAAATTACTTGTTCAATTAGAAATTATAAAAATAGTAATTAAAAAAATTGAGAATTTGATGAATGTGAAAGAGATTAAATAGAAAATTTCAAAAATCGTAGCAAGAATTTGTATTTGCAATATAAAGAAAAAAAAAGAGTCCAGTCTCTCACTTAATAATCTACTAGCAACTCTATACACTCAAATGCGTATGCAAATAAAAAATTATGATTGTAAATAAATACAAATTAATATTTTATATTTATATGTTTGAAATTAATTAATTTTATACTTTGATATATTTTTTTAAAAATAATTAAAAAACTAAAAAATAAATCTAGAGTCCAAAAAAAAATTGAGAATGGTTTTGTTATGTGGGCTTGTTTTGTTTTTTAAAATTAAAAAAAGAAAAGCGAAAAAATGGAGATCTGTCCATGATCCACGTCGGATGGTTTCTTTTCTAAGAAAAAAGAATAAAAAAAATAGAAATTGAAAGTTCAAGAGACCAAACTTGGCTATCTCGCTTAATAATATAGTATAGATAGAAAGTGTTAAATAGATAAGATTAAGCTATTTTATCGATTTTAATATCACTTAATTTTCAGTTAGTTAGGAGAGATTATGGATTTTGGACAGATTTCGGGCTAGGAATGTGAATCTTTGGCCCGCGCGTAGCCCCTCTTTCTCACTGATAAAATTTATTTTTTAATCTCAAGGGGTGCAATTAACTGAGATTAGTATTTTAACGCATTATTCTCATTTTTATTTCTCAATTTTATTCACGCTATTTGCTATTTACAATAAATATTTCCTTTAGATATTATTTTTTTTATCTAAGATTTTCTATTGTGAGATTTTAGGATTCTCAATTCTAAAATTTTTGTGTGGTGAGATTCTTCCCCCTCTCTCTAAAAGATAACTTATTATCAAGTTGTGAGATTTTTCATTCTCTTTCTAAAGATAACGTATTATCTTTCACTACGAACAAAATTGGTGTTATGATGATTTTATTATTTTCTATTTCAATTAAATTGTATGTATATATATATATATATATTACTTTTTAAATGGAATAAAAATTGTAGTTATAGTTAAATGAAAAAAATATAAAAATATCTTAAGAGCAGTTTAATATATATTCCAAAAAAGTTATCTTCTAATTAATTGCATTGCATGTATCAAACGTTAAATTAAGATAAGCTAATCTTACTTAATTTGAATTAAAAAAACCCGAATAAAATTAACTCAAATTAATTCAGAAAAACTAATTTCACCTATCAATCACTCTCATACTATATTATGGGAGTGTTTGCAAACTCTAAAAATAAGCACTTATGAGATAAATGCTTATTTTTAGCAGTTTTGGAGTATTTGGGACACCCACTTCTGCTTATTTTAAGCAGAAACAAGCCAGAATCCAGAGCACAAGACATGCTTCTGGATTCTGGTTATAACTTAAGCAGTTTTCTGTCGTTAATTAAATTCTGTTTCAGACAATAATATTCTTACTAAAACAATAATATTTCTTAATTAATCTTTTTATATCTATATAGAGCTCTATAGTTTATATTATCATTTTTTTTTCTTTTCTTATGGATATTCTTAAAAATTTAGTTAAGAGTCTGATAAAAATCTGTAATTACTATTAAATTTATTTTTTTCTTTTCTTAATTCTTATGAATTTATTTATTTTAAAATTGTTTCATTTTATTTTTTCACATGCATTTTATTTATTATACATACTTATCTTATATAATTTTAAAATTATTATTTATATTAATATGTTATTTAAATGATATATAATTGCTCAAAATAATTTAAAAAAAATTAAGGGTAAACTAGTAACTTCATAAAAATTAAAAGTGATTCTCACCTTTTTTCTGCAAACACTTAACCGATTATTTTTCTGCTTTTCACTTCTTTTTTTTTTTTCAAATAGTCACTGCTTTTACTACTGCAAATTTTATCAACTTCCACTTCTTTTTCCACTTCTACTTATGCAGTAGAGTTTGCAAACATCCCCTATTAAGCATGAGAGTCATGTGGTGTCATGGACTCTTGGTCTCTATTTTTTTTCTTTTCTTTTTTACGTATTTATTTATTTTATAACTCCTATATTTTCCTAACTTTTGTTTTCTCCCTAATCACTTCATTTTTTCTTTTTTATATAATATTTATCTCTTTCAACTTATATTTTTCATTTTAGTTATTAATATGCCAATATCTCATTCCGTTCATTTATCTTTACTAGTAACTTTTCACATTTTATACATGTGCATATATATATTAAAACTAAAAATTTTCATTAATTATATAGTTATTTTTAATTTAATTAATAATTTATAATAAATAAATAACATAAGATAATGTTATATTAGTAATTATAAAATTTTAAATTATAAGTGAAAAGTGATAAAAATTATAATGACAAAAGAAGAAAATGTAAGTGATGAGGGAAAAAAACAAAGAAGTTAAGAATAGAAATGATGAAAGAGAAAGACAAATTAAGAAAATGTGGAAGAGATATAATTGGATGAAATCAATTAATAGATAAATAGAAAAGAAACTATTTTCCGAGTCCAAGAAACCAAACTATTAATCGATGAAATTAATTAATAAATAAATAGAAAAGAAAATATTTTTAGAGTCCAAGAGAGTTTGGTCTCTCGCTTAATTTTAATTTTTAAATTTTTAATTAGCAGTTAATATTTTAAGGGGCCTTTTTTGAAAAAGGTTATGAGTTAGAAATTTTTTTTGTTTGCTCTCCTTTTTTAAAATTATTCATTTTCACTTCCAAAATGAGAATCATAATTTTCGTTTACTCCCTTTTTTATACAACACATACAACATATTGCGAAAAATTCCTAAATTCTTATACATAGTATCAAAAATTGCAATATGTCGTATGTGCTGTACAAAATGGGGAATAAATGAAAATTATGATTCTTATATAGAAATTGAAGATGAATAATTTTGAAAATGGGAAGCAAACAAAAATTTGACTCCACATTTGGGGATTTTTCGGAAATTTCCCGTTTTAAAATATTGAGTAAAACCATCAAATTCCTAATATTTGAAAAACAAAATTAATTAATTTTTTAATTTAATAAAAACTTAAAATTCCTAATTATATGAGTACCGCCACCTCCATCTTCGCATCACCGATGCTGTTTTCACACCACCACTACGTCGCACCAAAATCATACCCCGAGACCAGCATCAAAATTGCATCAGTGCACAGCAGTGGCGGAGCCAGAAATTTAATTGAGGGGTATCGACCAAATCATAATACTATCTTGACCCTTACTAGTATTAATTTTAACTTTGATGAGGGGGGTCAAATATGAAAAATTCCATAAAATTACTATATAAATCCATATATCTATAATAAAAATTAAAAAAAAAAAAAGAATTTGAGGGGGTCAATTGTACCCCCTCAAACACATGTGGCTCCGCCACTGCCTAGCCATCCGGGCAATAGAGATGGGTGTCGATATGACACTCATACGGCAACGGTTGATCGCATGCATAACGTTAGCGTCCAAAGGGCTAATCGAGTCGGTATTAGCAAGGCGTCAGACATCATGTACAAAGTAACCATCAATTCTATAGTTGCATAGTAGCCAAATGGTAGGCTCAAACATGCTACAATGTACCCAGCTCCTCTGCTTCCATTCCTGCACCTGCTCACAGATCTCAGCCAAAAGAAGATAAAGCATAATAACATTACAAAAAGCTTAGCTCAAGTTGATAAATGTTAATTTTACACATTTTGGCCCTTAAGAGCGAAATGACCCCACCCCTTTTAAACGCAAAGCTGCTCATCACTTATTTTTATTGCTTGTGTAAATATTACATTCCTGTATCCATGAACACATACCATCCCTCTTCCGAAAAGGCAAGATCATATAGTTATCCATATAATATAAGTTAAAAACGAAAAGTTCCTCATTAGAATAAATAAGATACTTGGCGAAAAACAAATTTTTGGATGGTGAACATCCATGCCACCTCTCTGCTTTCCCGTAAACCAGACTTCCTCATTTTATATTTTTGAAACGAAAAGCAGGTAATCCTCATTTGTCCACTCTATAAAAGCCCTTTAGCTTCTTTTCCATATTTTCCTCCGGAAACGACCAACTACTCTGCATATCCGCTGCCCTTCTCGCCAGCCAATCCGCGGCTGCGTTTTCTTCCTGGAATATATGCGATAATCTGACTCCCATATTTTCTTTTAGTACCTTAATTTCTGAAATCTTCTTATTCAAGTAAACATCTCCAACATATCCCCTTTTCAAAATATGTAAAATCACCTCTGCATCTAACTCTATCCACACTCTTTGACAGTTCAAACTCACTGCCCTCTTTATGCCTTCCACCACGGCGCTAACTTCTGCCATAATATTCATGGCAAACCCTATCGGTTTGCTGAGTTAATAACATTTTATCTCCCTGTGAAATATTAAATTTTAACTTATCCCCCTAAAAGATGGAAATTAGCTAAAGGCCTCCTTTGAATATTACAATTATTGATTGAAGTTAATTCACATATCATTTTTTTATTTTTAAATCAGATTGAAAAATACAAATTAAAAACACAAAATTGGAAGAAAACATGCATAATACTGCACGTGAAGTGCGTAGGGAACCTTTTTGCTGGTTTAAAAAAAAACACAAGGAGGCTCTTAGATAATTTTTATCTTTTAGGAGGGTAAATTGAAAATTTCTTATAACACAGGGGTGTTCTATAGATTTTTCCCCGGTTTGCTAAACGCATCTATTACATTTCCCTCATAATCTCTGATTAAGCCGCTTAAACCTGCAAATCCTGGGTTGCCTCTTGAAGCCCCGTCAGAATTTAATTTGGGCCATCCAATCGGTGGGCCTTTCCATAGAACCTTGACACATTTAGGTGACCTCATCTTTTCCACTTGAACTCCTAAGTCATTCGCAATTGCGATGTCCCCTCTCCACCATTTCCTAGACAGTCTCCTCACCACATGCAATCGAAATATATGTGTAAGAATTTTTCTAGTAATATTATAGATCGAAAAAGACCTACCTTCATATTTACAAGAATTGCGTTGTTTCCATGAATACAAAAATATTAAGATAGGAATTACCATACGAATGTGCAAGGTAGAGCTATATATTGAAGAAGAGGCCCAATTCTGTAAAGCTAAAATCGGAGAATCGGTCTGTAGCTTATGAATTTTGAATTTGTCGTCAAAGATGTCCCATACCTGTCTAGCTTTGTCTCTTGTAAGGAAAAGGTGACCACGGGTTTCAATCTCCGCACAGCACCAACATTTTGAAGCTAGTATCATTCCTTTTCTCTGAAGCCTTTCCTCCACCGAAATCCAATCATTCAGCACTCGACACATGAAGATGAGAATCGTTGGAGTCAGCTTAGTCCCCCAAATCCCTCTCAAGAGCTCAGATTTATCATGTTTACATCTCAGAATTTCCCAAGCTTCCCTAGTTGTGAAAATCCCATCTCTGCTCTCTTCCCAAATCGCCATGTCTTTACTTCCTCTCCTAATCAGACACTTTTTGATCTCAACCGCCAAGGTTTGTCCGACCCTTTCCTTCAATTTCTCCCTATTCCATGTACCATTTATGAAAAAATCAACTATATTCTTTGTGCCCGATTGACTTTGTGCACCTTCCTCTAACGTCTGATTTTTTAACCATCTATCCTTCCAAAAGGATATATTGCCCTCACCAATTATCCAAAAGATATGTTTCTCAGCATCCTCTCTAACCCGGCACAAACGTTTCCATATGTGTGAGTGACGTTTCAAACACATAGACTTGGTCGGATGCTCACTCCCGCAATATTTGTTTAGCATAAATCTGGACCACAAAGATTCTCCCGTCCGCAAGCGCCACCAAAATTTCCAACTAAAAGTGTCCACCATGTCTTGAATTCTTCTCACGCCAAGTCCCCCTTCCTCTACTGGATAACATATCCTTTCCCATTTGGCCCAATGCATTTTCCTCTGATTTATGTACGACCCCCAAAAAAATATTCATCATTCTCTCTATATCACGCAGCACCTTCTTAGGTGGGTCCAAAATCTGCAATGTATGCATCGGAATAGCGTAAAGAGTAGACTTGATCAGCTGCACCCGACCGCCATGTGATAGGATGCTAGTCTCCCAACCATTGATCCTTGTTCTTATTTTTCCCAATAAGTGTTCGAACAAGGCCATTTTTTTCCTCCCCTTATATATCGGTGCTCCTAAATATGTGATAGGAAGCTCACCTCAATGGAAACCAAAGATTTCCTTAACAATATTTCCCACCTCTTCCTCTCCGCATCCGACCAAGAAAGAGCTCTTATTATCATTTATCTTTTGACCTGATTTTACTTTGAACTCCTCAATGGCCATCTTAATTTGTTCTAAACTATTTCTACGGCTATTAGTGAAAACTATAGTGTCATCGGCATACGCTAAGTGAGACACCAGGATCGAACATTTGGCATGAAATCTACACTTTCTATCAATCTCCATCACCCTGTTAAGACAAATAGAGAGATAATCAGTCGCTAAAACAAATAACGAAGGTGAGAGAGGTTCCCCTTGACGAAGGCCCCTGGAGGATAAGAAAATGCCCTCTGAAGATCCATTAACCAGGACCGAAAACCAGCAATTGCTGATGCAATTCCAAATCCAACCAATCCATCTGGATGGGAAACCTTTTTTCTCCATAACATCGTAAAGAAACTTCCACTCAATTTTGTCATAGGCCTTCTTCATATCCAATTTTAGAACTACATTCTTGTTATGGCCTCTATTATCGAGGGAATGGATCATCTCTTGCGCTAATAAAATGTTGTCACTTATGAGCCTACCTTTAATGAACCCGCATTTGTGTTGTGACACAGCTTTCGGGAGAATCCACGCCAACCTATTATTGATAATTTTGGATATTATCTTGCTTGAAACATTGCAAAGACTAATTGGTTTATAGTCACTCCAATTCATTGGGTTCTCCTTTTTCAGAAGTAACACAATAGAAGTAGTGGTGTAAGCCCTCGGAAAATGCCACGCCCTTACTGAACTCTCCAACCAATCTTATCACCTCATTCTTTATGATATCCCAAAACTGTTGATAGAACTTTGCTCCAAATCCATCCGGTCCCGCAGCAACATTAGGATTCATTTCGAACACTGCATTTTTAATCTCCTCTGAGCTGAGATCCGCCTCCAGCATCGCTGCATCCGAAGAGTTGATCACATATTGAGCTCCCTCTATCGCATCCACAACTGTATTAGATTTTAGTTTATTTTCAAAGAAACTTTTTGCTGATTTCCTAAGAGCCAATGGATCTTTTATTTCCTCCTGGTTCATTCAGATTGTTTTGATTTGTTGATGAAACCTTTTTTTCTTCACCAAGGAATGAAAATATTTTGTGTTTCACTCCCCTTCGTCGAGCCACCTGCATGCAGCCTTCTGCCTCCAGAAATCTTCCTCCATCAACATGATTCTATTGCGTTCTGCTGACACTCTATTCAACTCCATCAAGTTTTCTTTTGAGGGTGTGTTATCATAGATTTCTTCCGCTGCTAGCACTTTGCTCTCTATATCCTTTACTTTATCAAATATGTTACCAAAAGTATCTTTATTCCAAGCCCTCAGACACTTTTTAAGTCTCACCAGCTTTTGGTGCAACTTCCTCTCCAACTTTGTTCAATAACTTTTCTAATGTCTCTTGTCTTAACCACATATCTTGGAATCTAAAAGCTGACGGCACTTTCTCTGCAATCTCCGAGGCTTCAATAAGTAGCAGGCAGTGATCAGATGTACTTCTCGCCAGGTATTTTATAGACATGCTAGGGAAAATGTTAATCCATTTCTCCAACACCAACACCCTGTCCAACCTCTGCCATAAGCCCCCCTTTGCCCATGTAAATTTAGCATCTATAAAGGAAGGCTCTACTAAACCCATATCCTGTATGAAGTCATTAAACTCGTTCATAGCCTTCAGATCCGGTTGTCTCCTACCTCCCTTTCGCTCATCAGAATTTCTTATGATGTTGAAATCTCCTCCCATGATCCAATTTTCTTGCATAAGTTCACTGTCTCGAAATGTATCCCAAATTTGTCTTCTCCCTACAGTTTCACTTTCAGCATACACAATAGTCAGGAAAAAAATCTTTAGACCATCTAGTGGGACAAGTGAGCCTCAAGTGAAGGAATTGCCTCTCGTCTTTGATCACCGAAATCTCCACATCTGCAACACAAAAAAACCCAAATGTGATTAGAAATATTTACACAAATTTTATTGAAATTAAATTTATAACACATGTAACTAGGGTAGAGAGAAATCATAGGCGCTAAAATGGCCATAAAGTCCAATCTGTTTCTACGCCTATACTTCTTGAGAATACATTGTCGTCCGTCGTTACGTATTCCCCTAATATTCCATATGAGTCCTTTTAGCGGCCTTGCAGGTATGTGGTGGAGATTGTTTCTGCTGCTTCTTCTTTTTTTCCACTTCTTGAAAATTTGGGTATGTTTGTCCTTTGTCCAGCGATTTAGATCTCTCGAATAAGGCAACTTGCTTCATTGTATCTGGATCATCATCTTCATATTCGTTTAGCTCACTTCCTATTTCTGACCTGTCTCCAATCCCTTCCTGACCTATATTTTTTCCCACCAGATTATCCCATGCATCTTTTAAGTCCTGAGTTCCTGCGGGTAGAACTATTGCTAGAGATTTTTCTTTTTCTGTTGCCTTCATCATCAGATTTTCCTCCGTCTCCGAGATAACCTTGCTAATCACTTCTTGATCCTCCTGATCATCTCTATCTTCTGCTTCTTTTTCATTAGTGCATTTCACCACATTGTTTTCTCTCCTTTGCTGAAAATCTTCTGTTTCTATGCTACCAACGAGTATATCATTTTCTATCGGGGTTTGTTTTCCCGTCCTTTCTCCACTCCTTGTCCCTATCCTCAGTTGTGTCCCTTACCTCTGCTATTTCATTGGATTGTTGTTTCTTTTTTCCAAAAGTCCTTTGCACCCACTGTTTTGTACCCAAAGAATTCTGTGATTGTGTAGGGGCATTGATGTTGTCGTCCTTCTCTTTTTCCAAACGTTTTTCTTGTATGACAGTTCTAAGGTCCATGTCTTCATCACCGGTTTGGTTTTCCTTGAGTTTACCTAAATCATTGTTTCCCTCATAACACGCCTTTTGATCATGACCTAACTTGTTGCATCTTTTGCAATAAGGTGGAACTTTCTCATACAGAATTGGTTGAATATGAGTTCCGCCATCATAGGTTAGCGAAATTTTGTCTTTCCGTGGTTTCAACAGATCAATTTCAACACAGAACCTTGCCATAATGTCTAAGAGGATATCTTCCTGGAAAAATTGTGATTCCAGCCCTTCTAGTCTAACCCAAATTGGTACAATGGACGGCTCAATTTTTGGGTTGAAAGTCGGCGTCCACTTGAAAATCCTCATGGGGAATCCATCAATGATATGGAATTTTTTTAACCAGATGCGGTTAAAATTTTCTTGATTATCCAGACGGATTAGAACATGTTTGAAATTTAACAGGCCAAGTTTGAATTCACCGAATAATTGCATGTTCGTGAAGAGTTCATGAAATCTCGCCATGGTAGGGTATCCATGTGAGAATTTACCCTCCAACGCAAACCGAAACAGCATAGATAATTCTGCTATCTCTTCATCAGAGTAGGAGATGTTTGTGATGCCGTTCCGTTCCGTGATCTTACCATATCGTCGCCGATTAGGATCTCTTTTGAAAAGATGGACTTTGGCTGCCGACGTACTTGTCGATTGTTTCTTATCAAACTTTTGTGCATAAATATTGTTCAATTTAGTCGCATCCGCATAACTCTGTAACTTGGTGTTTCCTTGTGAGAGCCCGTCCCCAGTTTCCATCCTGGGGCAAACCCGATGGCCTGCGCCGTCGCCGCAGTGTATGTTGAAACGCCGGCGGTGAAACCCTACCTCTTATATATATATCAAATATCAATATACATAAGCGTCCAAATTTGCATACACTAGAAAATTGTCTTCTGTTCTATTTTATATATTTCTAAATGTATTTCAATTCGTTCATACTCATTCATATAATATAGCTAAACACTAAATAACAGAGCTTCAAAACCAATCACTTCTCTCCTTTTGAACTATACAACACTCCTTAAATAAGACTAAAACAGGCGCCAAAGAAAAAATACATCCAC